>JH651254.1:198896-314182 GCA_000260095.1 Tetrahymena borealis | reverse complement strand
TAGGTAATATAATCTTAAATAATGAAAATAAAGAGATTAGTGGTCATTGAGTTAAGGTAAAAATGAACAAATATTATTTATAAAATTTAATGTTTTTTAAAATAAAAATTTGATAGTGAAAGTTGAATTAAGTAATGAAAGACAGATAATGAAATAAGAAAATTATTATTAATTTAAATAAATGGATTAATATTATTTTATTGCAAATTATGTATTTGAGTATATTTTGATAAAAATATTTTATAAACAATTTTAACACCACAATTTCCACAATTTTACAATTTTAAATTGTATATTTATAGCAAAATGAACCATATTTTAATTAGCCAGTTAACCCACTTAAATATATTTTTAGGTGTTTATTAACTAGGTTTTGAAGTAACTTACTTTTGAAAAAAAAAAATTTTAATTATTAATAATTTTATTTAAAATTTATTAATTTATTTTTTCTAATATTATCAAAAAATTATCTAAATTTTTAAAATTTAATTTATTAGATTATATTAAAAACTAATAAGTCATTCAATTACTAAGAGAATTACTGAATCTACTTACAGAATAACTAATTTAAATTTAATAATTTTTTAAAGTGAAAAAATTAAATTAAATGCTTAATTTGAGGATTGTTAAATAGGCTTAAATTTAACAATTTTTTTTATTTGGGCTTATTAAATTAGATATAAATAGGCGAAATAAAGGAATTGAACTTTAAGTTATTCCTATATTACATTAAGTCTTTAGAATGTAAAAATTATGAGAAATTTCAATGGTCTAAAAGAATAATTAAGTTCTAAAGTGAATTTATTAACCCAAAGTAAACTAAGATGGTTGTGCTAATTAAAATTTTTAAATAAATTAGATAGGATTTTTATCATGATATCTTTTTATAAGTTAATTGTGAAAGGAGTAAATATTACTTGTAATCGGAGTTTCAAATCTCTAAAATTAAAGTATTGAAAAGTGCTTAAAAAAGGTTTTAATAAATTCTTTTAAATTTAACAACTTGGAGAACGGTTTATTTAATGTTGTTAGTTATTACAAGTTTCATTATGTCATATTTAAATAGGATCATAAAAGAATTTCAAGCTGAGTAAGGAATAGAGGAAGAGTGGTTTCTGTAAAATCTAACTGAAGAGGGTATTTAAAGGTAATTAACTTTGCGTGATTTAGGTTTCTTTTATTTAATTGAGGTAAAAATACCTTAAGATTTTTGATTTTACAATAATAAATATTGAAAATGTACTATTGTAGTATGAGAGAAATTTGGGAATTTAATTAAATTTCTAATATGATTTTTTCATTTTGATAAAGGTGAATATCCTCAAAATTTTATAAAAGGAATTATTGAAGGTGTTTTATTATAAAAATTTATTAATCCAAGCAATGAGGATTGGGTATGAGAAAGATTATAGATTAGAGAAACAAGAGTATAAGCGATGGTTATTGAAGAGAGAGTTATTAAGTAAGTGAAATTAGATTTTGGAAAGATATCTTGATGGAAGATTATTGATTGTATTTCGAAATAGGAAAGTAAATAAAATGCAAAATTGAAGTAAATTATAATAATGGATTGATTTCTTAATTAGAAATATTAATAGAATAATAAAAGGTATGTAAAATTTGGAACATATACTTTAATAAGATTATCTTACACCAATTCGATTTCGATGTAAAAAATGAGCATGTAAAGAAATAAATAAAAAAGTATTATATTCGACTTGCTAAATAAGTGAATTACTTATATTTTTTCTCCTTATTTCTTTTATTTCCAATAGAATCTCACTGAAAAAGTATATTGAAGATAGTTAATGTCTGGTATGAATATTTCTTTCAGTTTAGAAGATGACCATCCAAAAGAGAGTACTTCAAATTAAAAAAAATTGTTATTTCTTTTTATCAAATAAGAAAGTGGATAATAAACAATATATTTATCTTAATTAATTAGTAAAGAAAGTATTAAAAAAGTAGCTATATTAGATGAAATACAACATTAGGCTTAGTAGTGCATGGAAACTCTTCATATTTTAGCTAGTAATTAGGTTCATCACCTCATAAATCACTATCAGAAAGCAGGTCTTCTATCAAATGGATATATAATTCGATTAAGCCAAATCAACAGAAGGATGGGTAGAATTTTGTATTTCGATTCACAAGATTATTTTAGCAAAAGCGTTGATAGTTTGTTTAATGATTGGTATTAAAAAATAGACTATATTGAAAGGCAATTCAATTGTATAAAGCATATGTGATCCAACAGATAACTATAGCCCTCCCTTCATATATGGCACGTAAGTTTAAATTTAGAATCTCTTTTTAAAGTAGATTAAAGCTTCTTTAGATAAAGATTTACTAGTCGAAAGTTTAAAAGCACTTGCTATAACGCAAGAATAAGAAGAAGATTTTATTTGTTTAAGCTACTCTTACTATATACTTATTTTTATTAATTTTAAGATAGTTGTTATTTCTGGTAGAGAATAAAACATACAAATACATAATAAATACACTACCAATCAATTGCAAATATTACAATTTATATGGAATATTATTCACATTTATTTCATTTTACTTATAAATTAGGAGGGATTAGTACTAGCCACCTACAAATCTCTACAGTTGCGTGCCCATTCTCAATTAACTTCCTTATGCATTTGAAATAACACGTGAAGTCATTACTAGTCTCCCTCATTATTAAATAAGCTTTGATATTGAATTGATCCTGTAATATAATCTATATAAAAGTATTTTTGAAATGATAAATGTTCATCCTTTAATCACTTTTAGATTTTAAAAAGTGGATTTCCATCAAAATTTGAATAAAATACAAATGATAATCTATTAATACACTAAGTAGAAATTATATTATTTGGCATATACAAGTAATAAATAGAAAAATCTTAAAATATTACAAGATATAATAAGAAAATGAAGGACTTTTATTAGTATTTTAATAAATAAAAAGATATTAATTTAGGTATCTTAATGAATTTTAGATAATTTATTATGTATAAATAAAATATTATAGATTTGGTAAGTGGGCTGTGGAAGGTCTGAATGGCTGTACTAGATCTGATTATCTAGTACTAACAGCAGATCAAAAGTAGTACAAATTTACCTTACAAGATGCCTCTATAGATTAATTAGCTTGCAAGGGGATAACCGATGGAGGCTATCTTATAAAAATAACAAATGTAATAGAGCACAAAGCATCATCACTCGTAGTTTAATTAGCATCAAGCACACTATCAGATTTCACTATGGTCAATTTTGGAATCAGGAAATTTGCTGTATCATCCAATCTCTGTCCCGATGAAAGATGCACTGCTTGCAATGATTAATATACTTGTCTTTCTTGTAGGGATAACTATTTAGTCTCATTTGATGGACGTAAATGCGAATAATCATGCCCAACAAACTATCTCATTAAATAAGGTAGATGTGTGTAAAGCTGTGGGACTGATTCAATTATAGATGTTGCCACAAAGACTTGCATTGTCTGTGATCCTAATTGCTAGATTTGTCAATCTACTACATATTGTTCTAAATGCTATCTTACATACTATTAATTTAGAGGTAAAATTTACTTATTTTTTTAATCATTCTATCTATCAAGAAACTATTCCTAACTAAAAATAAAAATTTGTATCATAGTAAATTTTTTCTAAACTTTTATTTTATTACTCTTCAGTTAAAGCTGAAAAATACTAAATTTTTCTAAAATTTTCAAAATTAAAAATTAACCACAAGATTATTATTTTTTTCTTCTCCTTTCTGTTAAAAATCGAAAAACAGCTATATTTGCTTTTGATTAAAATTAAGAATTTTACTTAAGATATTAATTTATTTAATTAAAAGGATAATGCTATTCTAGTTGCCCTATAAACAGTATTGCTCCAAGTGATGGATCAAACTAATGTAAAGAATGCTCTTCTGGCTGTGTTGAATGTAATTCTACAGGTTAATGTAGTTAGTGTGAAGATAAGCATGTTTTAATCAGTGGTAAATAATTAGTTATTGAAGAAATAACAATATCTTAACAATAAATAATATGAAAGGGTAATGCTAGTAATGTGCAGATCCTCATTGTGATAAATGCTAAAATAATAGCTAGTATGGATGCCTTTCTTGTGATAAAGGATACTATTTCAGTGAAAGAAAATGTATTCCAGATAAATGTTAAGATGATACATATAGGATGGCAAATTAAGAGTGCTAAGTGTGCATGGGAGGATTTTATTATGATTTATCTCAACACACATGCATTGAATGCCATAGTCTTTGCCATGACTGCGTAGGAACATCATGGGATGAATGTAAAGAATGCTCTTCAATAAGGTAGAAATTAGCAAATAATCTTTGTATTAAACTTCTACATATAGATAGATAATAGCATATTTTAATTAATATTTATCTTAAAAAGATCTGTCCAATTTTTACCATCAATTAATTTTATAAAATAAGTCGATAAATAAATAAATTTTAAGTGGATTTACAGCTAGCTTTCAACTCCTTTTATATCTTATTTTAATTTTAAATTATTAAGCCTTTTATAATTTTTGGATAAACTGAATTTATTTTTAAAATATATAGATGGAGATATGGATAAAGTGATACTGCAAAGAAAGATTTGTATTCAAGTAAATTGGGGATATGTGATTGCTAGAATTCATATGAGTTTGATACTGTCAATAATACTTGTTAAGAGGTAGGGCATTGGTATGTCTTGAGTCATATCATGCTCTTCATTATCTTTTTTGCAAGCCTCTAGCTAGCTTATAGAGGCAAGATGCTTTATCTTATGAATTTCATGTATTTTGTTTAGAGTTTAAGTCTTTTGGGCTTCTTAAATATGCCTTACCCATATTTTTTACAAGATATGTTTACAGGATTCAATAGAGTTAACTTACCAAGCTTATTTCCAAGAGTTTTTAAAATAGACACTGATAGAATGGTTTTAAGTGGAAGAGAGCAAACAGTTTATTTTTCTAATTCTCCTTCTGAGATTGAAGATATTTTTTCTTTCTCTAAACTAATGCTGTATTATGATAGAACATCTAACTTCTTACTAAACATTCCTAATTTTTTAATTATTGCAATAATTCCTTTATCTGCCTATATCTCATTAAGAGTATATGAGAAAGTGAAGGGAAAGAAGTATAAATACGAAAGGACTATAAGAAATGAATTCATTCCTTTCTTCTTATACCACAGTCTTGTAGATATTTTCTTCTATGTAATTTTATAGTTCGAACATGCTTCCACTAACAGTGCAGCTCATGTTGTTGGTACTATAGGGAGTGTTATTACTTTAATTGCTCTTATTGTTATTGCCTATTTTCACACTTACAGTTTATTAAGAAGTGTAATTGCTTTCAGAAAAAAAGAGAAAGACCATAACATTTTTAGATTCTCAATTTATCTGAGAGATATCAATTTTATAAGCGGAAATATATTTTAACAGAATTTCAGAACGATTCAAGCAATAAAATAATTTATTTTGGTATGCTGTATTGTTGGAGCTTATAATAATTCTGTAACTTAAGCCATTCTTGTTCTTGTATTCTAATTCCTCTATTATATGATATTAATCGTGGTGAGACCTTTTGCTTCAGATGCAAATAACAAGCAATAAATATTATATGAAACTCTTCTTTTCTTTTGTGTTTTTCTTGGATGTTGGTATGAATTCTCTTTTGGAATAGAAGGCCAGAATATCAAACAGTTTGTAGGAGTTGCTTTGATCTTGGGTATATTTATTCTATTAATTTCTATGATGTCGGTTACTCTTGTTACATTCTATAAAATTGAAAAACCTATCTTCAAAGAATATATGGCCAAACGTCATTTAATTAATCAAGAAAAAGAAAGATAAAAAATGGCAATTTAAAAGAAAAAGAATTCAATCACAGAATTTGCTAAAAATGATTCCATAAGTTAAGATAAAAACAACGAGATTTCTGATTCTGATAGCGAGAAGAGTGGAGGAATTAGTCAATAAATGGCAAATTAAAATAATAACAACAAAGGAAAATTCTAAACTCCAAAACATGTACTTCCAAACGGGTTAAAAAGTACTAAAAATTAAATACCATCAAACAACTAAAACGAATACTTTGGAAAAAATCACGAAGATACCCTCAATGTTTAATTAGGGCCAGATTATCGTGAGATAAATAAAGAGGATTTCCCACCTTACAATAATTAAATTTTGTTAAGTGAAGTTCCTCCAATCAGTGCATTAAATGGTGCATAATCTAGAAGAAATCCTTATGCTTAAAATAATTAGAGCATGAGTTACTTTTTAAATGAAACAGATTAAAATATAATCACTGAAACGTATGTTAGATAATAACAAAATGAGAATCCTAACATTCTCTCTGTTTTAGATGATGAAATCAATTAGAATCTAGACAATTAATCTATTGTTAGATTATCAGAGAGATAATAAGATAATAATGATCGCTTATATTCGATAGCTTCATCTAAACAATACAATATTGTGAATGAAAATAATAATAAATAGGAATTAGATCATGTCTATAATCCTTCATATAATTTAAATCAACCTTATTAATCATCTGCTAAAAACTTTAATGATAAACCCTTCGTTTCTTAATCTATTAAAAGTGATTTCTATGATAAAAAATCATATGATAGAGAAAACTCATCCAAAAACATGCATCCAAATGATATCTCTAGCTTCTAAAATAAGACAACTCGCATAGAATAAGAAGCTGTCCTTCAATAAAATAGTTCCAATCATAGTATTATTCTTTAACGAAATGAGAATTATCACCCTTTAAAAAATGATACTTAAAGCTTTGGGTAAGCTGACAATAAATCTGTGACTATTTATAATGAAGAAGACGACTATAATAAAACATTTATGATATCCTAAAATGCAATTTAGAATATAACAGATCATCATTTAAATTAATTTGTAAATAAATAAGATCCCTTAAAGAATTACATTAGCAGAACAGACACACTAAATATCTAAACAGATTAACCAAACAGAGCTAAAAAAGGAGTTAACAATCAATCTTTAGTAAATGACTATAGCTTATCTAATATTGATGCATAATCTGTGCGGATTAAAACATAAAATGATTAGCGCAATAGTATGCATCAAGACAATAGCTTAGCTGAAATTAATTATAGAAATCTTAATGAAAGCCAATAATTAGAAAATAGTGTGGTTGCAGCTGCACATAACAACTTCACTTCAAATGCTAATTTAAATATGAATAATAACATGAATAGTCAATCTATGCTTAATGATAGCATTCTTAATTAAAGCATAGATCCAATTAGAGGAAATAATTAATCTTAATCTATTTTAAACTCTAGTGGCATTAAAAAGATTCAAAAGAAAGAAGTTAAAGGTGTTTTCTAATAAACAGGAAAATAACTCACAAATTTAGAAAGATCTTCTCAAAAATAAGAAATTGTGAAGGCTTTCAAAGAATCTCCTACTAAGCCACCATAAAAGTTTGCTACTAAAAAGAAAAAAACATTGTAAAGCTCTAAGATAGCTCCTTAATAATAATAATAAGTATAAAACAAACCCCCTGAAGGAAATGGATTGGATTAATTTCACAATCAAACTAATTAATATATTAAGAAAGCTTTAGACACTGAACTTATGTATAAATGGAAAGATTAATCTTATAATTATGATGACGATGAAGAGTATTGATTGATTGATACATATAAAATTATATAAAATTTAACTAAAAAATATTACTTTTACTCTTTCTTTATATTTATTTTTGTATTCCAAACTATATTCTACCTACTCTCTTGACGTGATGTGGTAATATTAATCTATTACCTAACTAATTACAATCATTCTTAACTCATTTAAAGAATTTTCCATTTAATAACATTTCCTTTTTATTCAATTTTTATGATTATTAAATCTATAATTAATTTCAAAATTAAATTCTAATTCTTTTAGTAGAAAAGCTACTTACCTACCTATAAATTTTGATAAATAAATTGTCTAAGGAAAAATAAAAACTATAGAATATAAATGGAAATTAGTAATTTAGAATAGGTATGTTAATTTTATAGAAAATTATTATTTTAATTTTTCTTTTCACATTTAAAAAGTTAGATTCCTTAGTTAGTAATGAAATTAATGCTCTAACCTGTCATTTAAAGTAAGTTTTATAAATTTTTTGATTTTTAGAAATAATTCTTTCATTATTACATTAGAAATAGTGAAATAAATTTAAATAAAGTTTAAAAAATTGCTCTTTAAATTGCAAAGTGCTAGAATATCACAAGTCTGGATTTAGATTTGGAGTAATCAACTTTTAAGATTGACTTTAAACTTTTAAAGAATATTTTTAAAAAGAAATAATAATGTCAGATGCTAAGGAGCAACATTGCTTGTGTAATAATTAATGAGATGCTAAAATATAGAATCTTTAACTATAAACTTAGGGTAATCTTTTGATTAATAAAAATGATTTGACAATCAATATTAAATTATGTTAATTTAATAACATTATTATAATTTAGGAAAAATAAAATGGGATATGAAAGTATAAATAGATTAAAGTTAGATTTTTCAAAGTTTTAAAGGCTGTAAAATTTAAATTTAACTTTTAGGTACTTTAGAAAAGTTTAAAAATTAATTAAAATTAAATATTAAATGAAATAAATAACTAAATAAAAGGTAAAATACAATTATGTTTGAGATGGCAGAAATAATTGCCAAGTCTTTATCAAATTGTATATTTCTTACTCATTTAAAATTGGATTTTGAGTAAATTATAAATAATTCCTTTTCTATATTTTTATTTAAAAATCAAAATTAAACAATTAAAGATATAATTAAATAACTTCTATTGGAGTTCAAAGTATTTTCTAAGAAATAATCAAATTAAGTAACTTGACTTCTTTATCACTTAATTTTAGGTTAAATTGATCAATTATTATTATTTCAAATTTAAGTAATTAAAATTATAAAATTAGATCTAATTCTGTTGAGACAGAAACTTTGAGTATCTTTGGAAGATAATTAGTCAATTTCAATTAACTCACTTATTTAGATCTAATGTTAACGTATATTTTAAAGTAATATAAAATTAACTATTATATAAAATATTATAATAAATAGGCAATATGTGTATAAATTTAGTTTTATGGATGCTAACAATCTAATTCAAAGTATTGCAAGTTTAGATAAATTGAGAAAAATAAAAATAGAATTAAGGTAATATTTAAATTTAATATAAAAGCAAATACTAATCTTATTCATATATATTTAAGATGGAATGCAATAAAATTTAAAGATAAACTTAAATTACACTAAATATTTTACAAAATGAAGAGAATTGTTTGTCTATTTATTTCTTTATGAACATTTTATTCTTGAAATATTTTAATTCAAAATTTTAAATTATTTATTATCTTAAGGAGAGGGAGGGAGGGTATGAAATTCACAATGAAATTTCTACTAATATTCTTTTTCAAATTTTTGAGTGGGTCTGTCGAGGGGGATTAATCTCATAATTATTTTATAGTATCCTCTAAACAGCAAGAAAAAGTAAATTAAATTTATTTTTATTTTTTCAAAATACTAATATTTAGTTATATTTCTTAGAATTATGTATAAATTAAATTGAATTAATTTGCTTATTTGTTATTTAATATTTATAAAAACGATATAATTAATAATAATTTAATAAAAAAACAAAGTTAAATTCCCAATTCAATAAATGATGCAGTAAACAAGCAATTTAATTATTTATTATTAAAATTTTCTTTTAAATAAAATAATATTGGGTGTAGCTATTAAGCAAACAATTATTTCCCTAAATTAACACTTAAAGAATAAATGAAGAATGGATATATTTTGAGAATTTCTATATATTTAAAACATTTTCATGTTTAATTATCTTATCATATTAGAAGTTAATATTTTATGAAAGTAAGCATTAATTAACAAACTTAATATATTTATCAATTCAATCGTCTGTTAAATTCCTTTTATTTATTGTGACAAGAATTTATTTTAGATGAGATAATTTAATACCTAATAAATTTAAAAAACCAAAATAGAAGAATAATAGATTTAATAATTGGTTTTTTAAATATCTATCTATTTTCCTAAAATCTAATTTCTAAATGAAATATTAATAATTTTACTATAGATGTTAAAAAAGATACTCCATAACAACTTAAGAAGAGTGATTTATCAAATCAAATAATTTCGTTAGATATTATTTCAACTAAATTTATATTATATTGATTAATTATGGTTACTAATGTATTAACTTCAAATTTAAAAAAAGAAATTAATTAAGCGGATATTTCTAAATTTTAAAATCTAATTCAAAATTTGAGGTTATGGAAGAATATTTAATAATTCTTTGTTATAAAGAATGCTTAATGAAATAAATAATTAAAAGAACATATAAAAACAAGTAAATTATTAGACATATGATAAGAATTTCGAAGGATTCTAGTAGATCAATAGAAATCATTTGAAAAGATATTTAATGCATAAAAATAGAAGAATAATCTGTCTCCCAGATAAATAGAAAGAAAGATATGTTATTCCTCATGCTAATCAAATAGTAAAATAGTTGTTTAGATTAATTAATTCATATTTTGTTTGATTTATTGGTTCATTGATTGATTTATTTATTAATTAATTATTTTCAAATGAATTTTTTCATTGTAAATATAAAGAGAAATGTTTTTGATGTATATGAAGCAAACTAATTTACAAAAGAAATAAGGTAATTTTTTGTCTCTTTTATTGACTACTTATGGAGCAAAAACAAGAGAGATATGGTAATCCATATGAGAAAAAGAAAAATAAACACAAAAGAATGAATACTAAACAAGAAAGAATAAAGAAAATAAAGCAAATTGAATGAGAATAAAGATAGAAAGAAAGAAAATGAAAAATAAAAAATTGAATTAGGTTTTGGTTGATTGCATGCAAGCGTACTTTTTTTGGTTTTCTATCCTTTTTAGTTTCTTGTTCATATGTTAGTTAGTATGTATGTATATATGCTTCTTTGTTTGTTTGTTTGTTTGATTAATTAATTGATTGATGAGATTTTTGTAATAAAATTCTTTATATATAAGATGAGAGAGTTAAAATATTAACAAGATTCTTAATAGGCGCTTGTTCCGTCTAAGAAATCAAATAAATTCAATCCGTATAATTGAAAAAATATAATAAAAATCCAAATAAACCAAAAATAAAAGAGTATTGATAAACCTACTTAAAAATATGTCTTAAGATATTTTCGAATTAATTGAAGAATAATCACAAGGAGTTGACCCCAACTCAATTGAAGAACTTATTTTAGATAAGTCAAAGATAGGCAAATTTTCTGATGATATTAGAAAGAAATTGGAAACTTTCACTAACTTGACATCTCTCTCCCTCAACGAATGTGAAATCACCTCTTTGGAAAATTTCCCTAAGCTTCCCAAATTGATTAGAGTTGAATTGATCGATAATAAAATTACTGGATAACAACTCAAGCATTTACTTCATTTAACTGAATTACAATCTCTTTCTCTCGGTGGTAACCTCATTAAGACTCTCAAGGAAATCGATTGTCTCCAACAACTCCCTAAACTCTTCTAACTTGATTTCCTTAATAATGATGTAGCTTAAGACCCCAAATACAGAGAATACGTATTTTCTACTTTGAAGAGCCTTGGAATTCTTGATAATTTTGACAGCAAGGGTGTCGAAGTCCAATACGATGATGATGAAGATGAAGAAGTAATTGATTTTAGCAATTTTTCTATTGTTTTTCTTTCAAATTTCAATTCATTTAATGTTTTTTTGGTGGACCCCATTTATTCAAAATATAATAATTTGCCACTATTATGTGGCTAGAAAAGGAAAGTAGATAAATATTTTTTTTCTCGATTTCCCCCCTAAAATTGATTTTTTTTGAATTATTTCTCATCTAAATGGAAATAGTTCTAGTTTAG
Source organism: Tetrahymena borealis (assembly GCA_000260095.1). NCBI lineage: Eukaryota > Ciliophora > Oligohymenophorea > Hymenostomatida > Tetrahymenidae > Tetrahymena > Tetrahymena borealis. The sequence goes on along the minus strand of JH651254.1, from coordinate 302,206 downwards.
TGATTGGATATTAATATTTGTGTATAAAATAGGGTGACGATTAGGAAGATGAAGACGAAGATGATGATGATGATTAGGAAGGAGAATTCGAAGATGAAGAAGACGACGATGATGAAGAAGGTGGCGACTTAGAAGTTTAAGACGAAGATGAAAAGGAAGATGACGATGAAGAAGAAGAAGATTTCGACGAAGGTGCTGATGATGATGATGGTGAAGAAGAAGATGATGATGAAGATGCTGATGCCATTGAAGATAAATCTACCTAAAAAAAGAAAGTTAAACCTAATTGAGCAAAATTTAATAATATAGTAAAATCATACATAAATAAATAAATCAATCAAAAAACTAAAAATACCTTTTAAATAAGGAAGAGATCATTCTATTAATAATAATAATGCTGAATGCCTATGAAAAAAGAATGAATGAGCTATTTTTTAAAATTCAAAGTTAGTTAGTTAGATATTTAGTTAGTTCCATCTGAATCTTTCTATCTATCTACGTAATCTATCTATCTTTTAATCTATAAATCAAACTATCAATCTAACTATCTATCAATCAATCAATCAATTAAACTAACAAACTTATATTCCGTTTATATATAATAATTTTGATTTAATGAATATATTCTTTGTATTATAATATCTTTTTCTGTATTTTGATTGATCAGTTATATCTATAGGTATTCTCATTTTCATTTATTCTTTCATTCCTTTATTTTTTAAATAATGTTAAATCATCTGTCTGTCTGGTTAGTTAGTTAGTTAATTGGTTGGTTAAAGCATATCCTTTACTTAAATTACATGGATATAGATTAATACCATAACTTGATAATTAAATCTTGCTCTATGTTTTATGTTATTTATATAGCTAAAGAATAACTAAATAATTGATTGATTAATAATATACTAATTATCATCTATTTAGTTAGTTTCAAAGATTATCTTATTTACTATAATAAATAAAGAAATATTATAAAATATAAAGTAAATTTTGCAACTAAAGAATATCTTAAATTCAAAAATGAGTTGTAAGATTTATACAAAGTATATAATCAAGCAAATATACATGCATAAACGATTCTTCAATACTCGATTTATTTTATTATAATACTCTATTCAAAAATTTATAATTATTAATATACATAAATATAAGTAATTCATCTACAAATATAAATAGGGCTGATACTCTTTATCTGATAAAGATAAAGATGGAAAGGCTATTTAGAAAGGAACTCAAATCTGGTAGATAAGATTAATTGTCTTTCATTAGTCCCTGAAATCATCTGTGTAATTACTAACAATCATATTTTTCTATTAGTACTATTAAGTCATAAATGCCCATCCAGTGAGGTAAGGTAGAGAAAGCTAATTAATATGTTGAGATAAGAAATAAAATAAAATAATTAACTTAATTTTATATATTTTGAAGTGAGAAAATCTGATTCTTTAATTTCATTTTAAATAAATTGCTTTTAGCGCTTATCAGTCATATTTGAATCTTGAATTAATTATTATATATAATAAATCAATCTATCAAAACTTTTTCTAGAATGAAATAACAACTTTCTTTTTTTTCAACTGAAATTATGATTTCACTCTTCTAAATCTTACAGATTAAATTAAATCTGTTTCAATTTTATGAAGATTGTATCCATTTTTTGAACAAATGGCAATTTAATAAAATAAATTATTAGGTTATTTAAATTAAATCCATAATATGCACATATATCAATTAATTAATTTGTAAAATTAAAGTTTAAATCGTTTTACCTTTATATTGTCTTGGATGAATTTAAATTTAGTGATTGGGAAGTCAACATCAATGCCCTCATCTTATTCTGATCCATCTAATCCTTTGAAACGAATAGAAAGCTTCACTTAATTATTCTCTGCATCTTTTTATACTCTTAAATACTTGTTCATTGCAGAATTTGACTCCACTATTTGAATAAATATTTAATTTAAATTTATGAAGGTAGCAGCAAATACAATATGATATGATTACTTAAAAATAAATCCTTTTAATTCTAGGAATCTAAGTCATGATAAATGATTTTATCTAGTTAATCTAATCCTATTCTAAAATATTTAGCATTAATGTGCTTTGTTTACTTTTTTTTTAAGTTTTAATTAAATACAATCATTTTCACTTAATTAAACATTTTAAAGACTATTTACAGACTAATCTTCTTATTTAGGGACATTCTTTGAAAATTGCATAATTAAACCATGGAATCTTTAAGCCAATCCTATTGATGTCTTACGCTAAACCAATTAAGCCTTATTTTTGAATTTTAATAAAATCATTACTAATGATGACTATTAAAGCAAATATTTTTAATTAATTAAGAAATTTCTATTTGTTATGTGATGATAATAATAATAATGTATTTTGATAAATTACAGGAATAGGAATAATGTATATTGTGTGAGTCTAACCTACTACATAAATAGAATCATTCCAGGCTAATTTTCATAAAATTATTATCTTTTTATACAATCTAAAATTAAAATTTATCATACCTGTAAATGGTAATTTTGAACTATTAGCAGTAGATGCTGTTTGATTTTAATATGAACTATTGTTCTTGTAGGTTTTCTAATATTTAGCTGATGATTAGCCTTGATATGATTAGCTATTCTATTAGGGCTTGGCTGATTCTGCTTGATCAAATGCGCTCTTTGGAACTTCATTGGTCAGATTGAAGCTGTTTATTTTATATGCTATATAAAAGATTTTATGCTATCGTGAATGATTTTTTTGGTCTAATCTACTTACTTTGCTTATTTATAAGAGATGGTACCCATCTAACTATTAATTTATTACACTATTAAATCATTGCTTGTTTTCTAATATTCTGACTTTAATTTAAGTTTTTGTTAATAATCTTTTCAATATCTGATATCTAGAACTCTTGTGATTTATCCACTACTTTCATGAAATCATAAAAATAATATGAGAAGATCAAATATTAAAAATAGCAAGTTTGTGTCAGTATACATTTATATCTCCGCTAATTTAAAAATAAATTCTTTTTTTCATTTCTTTTTGCTTATCTAGATTGTATAAAATATAATAGATTAATAAAAAAAATAATATTTCAAATTATAATATTTAATTAAATTTTGCTTTGTAACATTAGTAAATTATCCCTTATTACTTTAGATATTCTCTGCCCCTTATTTTTCAAATTATCTTAATTTCAAATTTAATATAAAAGTGGGGAAAATACTTCAAATTCTTATAATTAATTAATTTAGAAAAAGATATTAAGAATATAATAATAAAAGATATACAAATATCTTCGAAAAGATACTTTTGAAGTCAATCTTGAGTAAGAAACCAATCACTGAGCAGAAATAAGGAAAAGTTTTTAAGAATGGTGGATTCCAGGAAGGTGTCGTATTCAGTTAACCCTCTTAACTGAATGGTGTTCAACCAAATTGTTTTTGAAACACTAGACTCCTTTTAAATGATGAATCTCTTTCGACAGAAAAATAAATAAATAAAAAAAATAAATCGAAACCCCCGAAATCCAATTAAAATTCTGCTCAAAAGACTCTCACTCATGAAAGACCATCAAGAAATTAGTCTTGGTGAAAGCATTTTTTCAATTCTCTCTCCTAAATCATATATTAACATATATAAAAAGTATTTTTTAAAATATAGATAGACAATTTTTTGAATGAATGAATAGCCACTATAAATAAATAAATAAAAATTAAATCAAATAAATTTAAAAGATATACAAATAATAAAAACAAATAAATTAATAAATTTAAAAATTAAAAAAACAAATAAACAAACAAACAAACAAATTATAAACAAATAAAAAACATTCCCAACCAAACTAAGTAGAAAAAATAAATCAACAAATTAAAATAAAGAAAACATCTCATAGTATATGCTGCAATAAGTTTTTTGATTTTATATGAATTTTTCCTAGTCCTTATTTACTTGCTTAGATTGCTATTTTTATCCACACATATATTTGATACAAATATAACTATTATTTTAGTATACAATACTAATTAGAATTAATTAGAAGGGAAAGAAAAATAAAATCTATAAATAAAACTATGTAAGAAATAGATTTTCTACTTTTAATTATTACTTTATTGTTTAACTTTTCAATTTTACTCTAGATTAGCATTATTAATAATTATTTACATGAAGATGAATCTATTTAAATTATGTATTTTGCTTAGTAATAGATATTTTCATTAATTAATTAATCATAAATAATAGGATATAAATTAATTACTTCTTTCAATCAAATTATTAATATTTAAAGAGAAGATAAATAATAATATTTAAAATAGGAATTAAATTAGAAAATAATATTGATAGAAATATTTACAATAATAAAAAAGAGTAGGTAATAAAGAAATCAATAATCTAAAACTTCATATTTTTAAATATTTTTTATAATTAGAAAATTAAATTATTTCTTTATTTTTCAATTATTTTAATACTAAATATTTTTTTAAACCTATCTAAAGTATGCTATGCTAATTTTTCCTTAAGTTACTACCAGCAAGACTACTAAACTAATATCTCTATTCAAAGATATATTTAATATTAAGAAAAATTCAATGCTTTATCCTAGTTTTTTTACTAAAAAAATTAAGATAAGTAAAAACTAAGTTCTAATAAAAGAATAATAAGCAAGACATCTTAGTTAATACTTATTTTTCTTATGAGAAATATATTAGAATTAAGGCTTTAATAAGAAGATTGTTAAAATAGAGTTTCATATATTTAAATCAAATAAATAGTTCTATTACTAACCCGTGCATATTTAATATTATAAGAAGAATAATTTTTTCACATGTTTTTTTCAAATTATTTAGCTATATGCACAATAAATATAGCTATAAATAAGATAATATTAATTATATTACTCTTCACCCTCCAAGCGAAAAGTGCTACTAGAAAACCCCCTCACCTTCTAATAATAAAAATTAAAATTTTTATTGAAAACGCTTGAAATAGTGTACAATTTCTTCAATTGCCAAAATTTTCCCATAAAAAATTTGTAGATTACGAAAATACAGTATCTATCTATCTATCTAATACATTGAATAAAATCTTTAAGTTTCTTCTTTTGAAAAATTTGTTACTCTTCTTAAATTTAAAAATAAATTAAATTGAAGAATCTTATAATGTTACTATTAATTGCTAACAATAGAATTGAAATTACTGGAATATGCAATGTAAAACTTAAATCTTATTTTTTTATAAATAGATAATCTACTAAAAATACTTTTAGAGCAAATTATAGAAATATTGCATGTATATTTCATTTATCAAGAAACATTTAAATTATTTTATTACTATAAAATATATAGATTAAAGTAATGTGTTTTATTTAAATCTTTTTGATCAATTTAATTTTACAATTTATTTACAATGCAAGAGAGATTTTGAATTTAAATAAAGCAGAATTTATTAAAATTTGTGCTTTTTATATTGAAAGAAATAAAGTAAAAGAGTGAATACTAGAATAGTTGATAGATTAAATAAACAATTCTATCAGATCTTAATTATTAATGGTCACTTTTGCTATAATAAAAGCAATTATTATCTGCAAAAGAATAAACGACAAATTTAAGTTAGGGAATGTAAAATCAAAGAAAATAAATAAGTAAAAGTAAGCAATTAAATTATCTATTTATATAGCATAAGTATTATTTTAAGTAATATTACACTCGCTTTCTTATCTATTTTGTTTGATGGTTAGTTAATTCACTAAAAATCAATTAATAGATCAATTATTAAAATTTTCAATCATAGATAGACCTATTAAAAGGGTTTGGCTAGCAAAAATCAACTAATTTAAAAATCAGGTGAATGTGAAATTTAAATCTAATTAGAACATTTGAAAATAATTTGAATTGACAGTATTATTTATTGGTTTTGTTTGTTTATTTGTTTGTTTATTTACTATTTTTTTTGAGAGAGTATCAAACAATCATTCTCAGCTCATCTATTTTTTGTTAGACTAATGATGATAAGATTGTAGTTTTCATACATTTTCAATAGATTACAAACAGGAGAGTTCGACTGATCCATCAAAGAGAGAAAGCTCAAAAAAGAAAAAAAATTATAAAAAGAAAAAAAGTAAAACAAATAAATAAATAATTGATTTAAAAGGATTTACAAAAAGGAATTTAAAGAAGAAGAACAAAAAGTATAATAGTTGGCATAAAAATTGAGGATGTTTTCATCATTTTTCCAGAAGAGTAACAATAATAAGAAGAAGGTGGATGATCTTGAAGACAAAGAAAATTGTCCCTTCTTGGAAGAAGTTGAGTAAAAAAAGAAGAAGAAGAAAGATGACGATATAAATAGCACAGTCACAAATAGGAAGAATAAAGTTGAACCTTCTTAACCTATCCCAAAGGGGCACGAAAAATACTCTGAAGAGGATAAGGATAAATGTCCCTACTTTTAAATGTAGAAAAATACAGATGAAAAGTTAGGAGAAGATGGAAAACCAAAAAAGAAAGAGAAATAACCCAAGGGTGGTTGTCCTTTCATGCCATCTGAGAAAAAAAAGAATCCTTCTCTTGATTGCATTTAGGAAGGATGGAATGAAGAATTCATTTCACCTCATTCATATTAAATCGATTATAGAGGTTTCCTCTCCTTTTCTTTCGATCAGCTCGAAAAGCCTAACTTCGTAATTCAATATTCACAATTTAAAATTTTAGATATTTAAATAGTTTTTTGTAGAAATTAATGGCTTTAATTGGAAAGAGGATTTATTCATCCATAGTTTTTAGCTTGATTTTGATTTTTGAAGGTACTTTCAGTTATTACACTGATAATATATTCTCTAGTAGTAGTTTATAAATTTCCTTCTAAGCAATACTAAAATCAAAATGAATTTATCCAATACAATAACAAAGATAATAAAAAATACTATAGAGAACACATATTTAGAGAATAATAATCCATCTTTAAAAACATTTCAACATAAATAAAACATGTCATTATCGAATTTAAGTTAATAATTTAAAGAAGTAATCTAATATTCCATTTTTAAAATAATCAATAAAGAATTTGAAAGAAAAAAGAAAGGTCTTTGACACATATCCTGTCTACTTGAAGCATACCTTATTTATGAACGATGAAAATATGAAAAAAGTCCGTGAATTAGAAGTAGCCTAGCGCTTCTTCGTTTATGATAAATTGCGTGAGAAAGGTAATAAAGAGTTCCATAAGGGCAACTACGAGGAATCAATTATTTACTATGAACGTGCCATGAGTTGTTTTAAGTGGTTAGAGCATGTAGAAAAAGACGACAGCGATGATGAAGACGAAAAGAAGACTACTGCTGCCTCTTCTTCAAATAATTCTGATGCTGACAAAAAGGATCTCAATGATGATCAAATTGAAGAAAAGAAAGACAACCATGAAATATAAGTTGATGTTGAAGATGACTCTGCTGAAAATGATCCTTTATTCAAAGATTTACCTAAAGAAACTCCTGAAGAAAAAAAAGAAAGAGAAGCTCTTTTGGAATAAGTTAAAAAGGAAAAGAAGGCTTTCAGAAAGAAATACAAAGGATTGGTAACCAATATACAAATTATTAAAACAAAATAATTAAATTTCTTCGATTAAATGATTCGAAAATTACTTTAATTCACTACTTCATTTGCCTTCTTCGAAAATGAAATTATAAATTTTTTCTTAAAAATTGATTAAACTAAGATTAATTTATTCATAGCTAGCTGCACTATTTCTTTATTTCTTTCTTTCTTTGTAGTTTAATTATTCGTTCTAAGCCAATTAAGATTTGTTATAGTTACAATAGATAATTTAGAGATGCTTTACGAATGAAAGCAAACAAGCTTATTTAATAGGGAGTTCTTAATTTGTTAAACCAAATTAAATTATTTTCGTTTTTACTGTCCATTTATTTTTCAATTTTTATAACAAATAATTTACGCAAAAAGTAAATTTTATTTTAAAAAATAATCTCCCTTCTTTGATTAGTTAGCTATGGAAAGTTTAATACTTTTAATTAAGGGTTAATGAATGAATTTAATTACTCGAAATTTAAAATATAATATTAATAACTTACCTTAATTTAATTTCTATTAAAATTAGATGGTTACTTATACAGATGATAATGTTGTTCTTCATGATGGTGAAGATTTAACTGATAGTTAAGATATTGAAATGAGATAAAGTATGCTAATGACTATCTACATGAGTTTAGCTGTTGCTTATATGAAGTGTTTCTACTTCAAGATGGCTCAAAATGCTCTCTAAGATGCTTATAAGATTACCTAAAAGAGTTCTCAAATTCTCTTTAGAAAATCTTAAGCTGTCTCAAATAATAAATTCAGTACTCTCCAAGAATTAGAAGATGCTAAGAAAGATATTGAAAGTGCTATTGAAATGAAGAGATATGAAAAGATCTTCTAATAAGAATAGGGTATTTTAAGAATCATGAATCTTGCTAACCATAACGAAGCCTATATTGATCAAGTAAATTTAGAAATAAATTATGACTATTATAAATAGAACTATCGTGTTCTAGTTTGAATTATTTCTAAAATTATAACTTAAATTTGTTTTTTTTTATAATAAAAGGCCCATTATTGTGTAAAAAGAATTAAAGAAAGAACTGAATTCGAAACTGAATAAATAACTATGCTCTTTAAGAGAGAAAAACATATTGAAGAAGTTGAATAAAGACTGATTAGTGAAGGTAATTAATTAATCTATAAAAATTAAACTATAATAATTAATTAAGCACATATTTATATTTATTAATATTTAATTGTATTTTTAGGCAAAATTCCTAAGGATCATGATGACGAATCTAGCTCCAATTTTATTTAAATGAATGAAGAGCACTAAGAATATGAAATTATCTTAGAAATGTTGAGAAAATATTATAGAGTTATTGAATTCTACACAGAAACAAAGAAACCCGACTAAGTAAAAATAGCAAAGAAGGAATTATAGACTTTATGCGAGACTGTACACTTAATGAATTATTTACTTAAACTCGACTTCAAAGAATACAAGAACAATCCAATTATGAATAAATTAAAAGATGAATTATAAGTTGATCTTGATAATGAAAAAATTTCTAGAAGACTTGATCGTTTAAGAAAGGATAAGGTTAAAGATATATTCGAAAATGGTAATTACAACTTCGAAGTATTCTAATATGCCTTGAAAGACTACTTCAAGAAGAAAGAAGAAAAGGAACAAAGAGAAAAGGAAGAAAGAGAAGAAAATGAAGAGGAAGTATAGAGTGGCAAGGTATCTCCTATTAAGAAATTATTAAATTCTATCTTCGGCTGCGAGTTCTTCCTCCAAATTTTACTTGTAGCTACTGTTTTTGGTTTATTCTTATATATTAATTCAAAGGATAATGCTCTTGCTAACTTTATGTTTACTTCTTCTAAAAAGTGAGTAGAATGAAGTTAGAAATAAAATCATAATAATTAAATGAACCTAGATGATATTATAAACTATTTATTAGATATAAAATAATATATAAATTAAATAAATAAATAAATAAATAATCAATTTGTCTACTTTAATCTTGTTCAGGTTAAAAGAATGTAGCAATCAATCAATCTACCACTGACCCACTCACACAATAAAAAATAAATATACTTCTCACCAATAAAACAAAAAATGAATGAATCAATCAATATACTCTCTTTTGAACCTTATATTTTCTTTGCAGCAATAACTGAAATGATGCTGATATATATACATATGCTAACAATAAAATAAAAAATAATAAAATAAATAAATCCTCTTAACGTAGATACATGCATTTTTACCTGGATTGCTATAGAACTGAATAATGGAATAAATAACATTAAATCACTTTATTAAGTATATTATCTATACCAAACACATTTCATATATTGTATTCTCAATAAAAATCATTCTTTGGTTTCTTAATTAATTAATCAATAAATCAATCAATCAATTATTATTCATCCCCTCTTTCTTATCAATATATTCCTTTTCAATATCAGCTTTCAAACTTAATTTTTATTGGTTAATTAATAAATGTTATTTAGGTCGATAATTTAAATTCAAGCATACTTTTTAATAAAAGACATAAATGAAAAAAAGCTTCAAATATTAATTTATGAAAAAATTAAATTAAAAGTAATTGATTGATAACTTGAAAACTAGAAGAAATATTGGCAAGTATTTAGGAAGAATACTTAAAATATACTTTATATTTATTTATCTATTTATTGTAATATAAAACTAAGTCAATACTCAAACAGAATTTTAATTATTTCAAAATTCCTATTTTAAGAATAATTCTATTGCCATTAGTATTACATTACACTAGTAGATAAATTATCTAACTATTAATTATTTCTAAAAATATTTATAATTTAAATCAATTCATAAATCTATTTTAGCTTGTCCATTATTATTATTATTATTACTACTACTACTATTAAGAGTGACTATTATTTAACATATCGAATTTAAATTAACTATTAATAGATTTGTTTGGACTCTAATAAGATGACATTGGTTGGTTCTAACTTGAGTACTAATTCATTGAATTTTCAAATCCACTGTTCAAATGTTGAGTTATTGATGGCTTATTATAGTTATTCTGATTGAATTTATCAGCTAATGGAGATCTCAAAGCAAATGATTATTGAGCATGATATTATTGTTAGAGGTTTTATCTATTTTAAGGAGAAGTAATGTCTATATCTGGTTGAGACATACTATGCTTTTTCAATGCAGGTTATAGAGGTGAAGATATTTCTTTTTGTGATTGATAAGCTTACTATTATTGTTGTTATTACTACTATTATTCTGGGAATTACCTTGGTTAATATAACTGTCTGTTGTTTGGTACTGGAATTGTGTAATTCATTGCAGAAAGAAGGATTTCATTTTATTATCTTTCGAAATCTTATTACATTTGAATTGATTTCTTTTAAACTTTTTCTAAGAATTCTAACTCTTCAGGCTTTGCAAATTATTTCAATTAGTCTTTTGATGGTTTTTCAAAAGTAATAAAATTAGAAGAAGATGGATCTCTCGTTTTGCCTGATTCCAAATCATCAATAATTGAAGATGAAGGAGGTTTTCTAATTTTACTGCTAGCAGTAGGTTAGTTATTATTGCTTTGATTCTAAGATGATTGAGGTTTTCTCTTTCCAATCTCTCTCAATTCAGCTTTAATCCTACTTTCTTCTCTTCTTTATTTTAATCTGATAATATCTGGATCATTCACAAGATAAATATCATCAGCATCTTTATAAAATCCTTTCTTCTTATTTTCAGTTTACTCTTAATTTTCATACGAATCATCTTAGTCTTCTTGTTCATCTTCTCTTTGATAAACAGAATTGCCCATTTTATTTACCTTTTTAATTTTATCTTGTTGAGGAGACTCAATTTAATTTTTATTAATAAGAGGAGAAGGTCTGCTGTCCACACTAGAATTTAGTGATTTATTGCTTACACTATTATCATCAAATTTTACATGCTTTTTTGTTTGATTATAGACTAGTTTGGCATATCCGCTTAACGAATCTGTTATTTCAGTTAATTTCTCAAGATCAACCTTGAGCTACATCTTTTTGAGCAATCCTCCATTTTCGGAGGATGATATTTCATTCTAAGGATTTAAGCTATTTAATGATCCAAAGTTTCCAGCTATTTAATCCTCCTATTCATTTTTAAAAATACGGATTATACTCATTAAGCACTTATCTTTCTTTTATATCCCTTCCAAATGCTCCTAATATTAGCGGATCTTTTTCTCTAAATCAATAGTATCGTTCATTAACGAACTTGTCTTCTTAAGAGAGAATTCCTAACACATCTTCTTGCATTTGCTTTCTAATGCATTAAAAAATGAATCTATCTCAAAATTAATTCTTTCTTTTGCCTCCCTATATTATAATATACAAGTAATACAATTAGTTGAAATCTCATTTGTAAGCTGTCTTAAGAAATGATTTTAAATTTTACTTTATCTTCCTTAAAAGAGTAACATTCAAGTCAGAGTTACTTTAAGTACTCTTTTCATTTTTACTCATTAAAATTCTGTACTATTCTATTTTCTACTTTGAAATTTAAGAAGCCTTTTAAATGATATCATCTATTGACTAGAATGAGCCATATGTTTTATTCTTCTTGTGTTCGCCTGTATGAATTGACAAACATTTTGGACAAAGAGGCATCAAGCAATGGGGATCATCACAGAAATTGGTTATTACTTAACCCTAATGGTATGCACATGGGAGATCTCTTTGCATTTTTTAGAAACTATTAGGAGTATCTTTAATAGGTTATGAATGTATAGAGCAGTAGGATTTTTTGAAAATATTCTCAGTAAAATTTGTTTTTGGTTGAATGAATTATTTAATAAATTGATGAACCCAGTTAGATATTATATGAATTGATTTTGGTGAGATAATAACTCTTTCTTTCTTTTTTTGAAAATTTAAGATTTCAATATTTTTAATAATCTTACTTAAATATTAACACTTTTATCAAAAATTAATCTCCATATCTAATTTATCAATTCAAAATCTAATGAATCTAATAGAATGGCTGGTTGGTTGGCTGGCTTAACAACTTATTTTTCAATATTATTTATCATCTTAGTAAAGTAATTGCTAAATTATCTATGATTAATAAAAATATCTTTAACATAATTTTTGGAGATTATAATTCTTTTTTTGTCTAAGCAGCTTATAAATCTTAAATAATCTTAACTATTTTATATTATTTAAGCTAGTTTAGTTAAACTTAGAATCTAATAGATTTATTTTCTAATTAGAAATTTGAATTCATAAAAATATATATAAGTGATTATGTTAGCAAATCAGCTTAATCCTGTCATAAATAGTAGATAATATCAAATGGGGTTATTTTTAATTATTTTAAACTTTTCACAACTACTTACTGATGAAGGGGTGTGAGCATTGATTTTATTTATGCTATTAATTGTATTATTTTTTAGATATTTAATATAAATTATTAGAAAATTATATTTATAAAAATAGTAATTCTTAATCTTTAATCAAATAATTTTAAGATATTAAATTTAATAATAATATTTTAATAACAAAAAAGAAAAAATAAAGATAAATAATATTTATTTATGAATTAGGAAAAGGATTCAGTCAGTAGATAAGGAAATAAAGGCAGGAATTAAGAAGATATACATTTTAATGAAATAAAATTTATAAATAAATTCAGAGTATCAATAAAATTATAATAAGAAATAAAGTTGGCTTTGTAAATATTTCAATTCAAATAATATCTAACATTCCTACTAAAATGAATGAAAATGTATATCTTATTTAAATAAAAGAATCAGCATATTTTTAAGAAAAAAGAGTATTCATAGATATTGTATGGGAGTCAGCATATGAAAAGAAATAAGATGAAAGATAAATAGATTGATAGCATATTCATAATATATAAAACATAAATAAATCAACGTTTTTAGTATAACATTTTTCATACTAAAAATTTAATAATCGTTGAAAAACAAAGGAAGAAAAAGAATCTAAATAAAAGGTTTAAATTCAATAGAGAAGCAAATTATTATCATCACCATCGTTATTCATTTTTCCAAATAACAACTCACCTCTTATTAGTAAAATGATAACTTCCAATAAGAGGACCATTCAATCACCTGTAACTGTGAGTAGTCCAGTAGGGTAAGGTCCTGGAATAGTAACGCCCGTTTCTGGAAATGCATCAAAGAAGAAATAAAAGAAAGAATCTAAAAAGATTGGGAGCCATTAACGTAAGCTTTCAGATAACAGGATATTCTACCATCACAACAACATAGTAATTGCTAATGGAAACATTAATGTTCCAGCAATTGCGTTTGCAAATGGCAACATAATTTTGTAAAATGCTAATAACATCAATAGCAACAACTCTAACTCCAATAACAATTTAACGAATGCTAATATTACAGCAAACATCAATAATATTAACCCTTCAGGTAGCCACATAATGATAAATAATGCTAACTTAAATAGTAACCAGCTAAACCAACCTAGCTATCACTATCACAGTAATGAACATTATATTTCTAATAACAGTCCTTCCAGTCATTAACCAGATGAGGAAACTGGCAGCTCAGATAGTAATTTAGATATCAAAAATAAGCTTTTAAATCTTCTCACTTAAAAAAATGATTGTAAGAAACTAATAGCTTCTAAAAGTTCAGGGAATTCCCTTGATTTTGCTATAGGCGAATTCGGAAGAAGGTAATAAATATTTTAGGATTGTATAGATTTTTAATAATAATTTAGAAAATCTGATTAAAAATTGTTTCAATTTTCTTGATGATTGATTGATTGATCATATTTAAAATTTGTATATTTATATTTGAATATTCAAAGATACAAAAGGAATATAAAATTTATCTAATAAATTGATTGCTGCTTCAGAAATATCAATTAAAAATCTTTTTATTTAATAAAAATAGGAAAAAATCACCTTAGAATTTGATAAATAACAACTATAATATAGGAGGATTAGCAGGCCAACACTATCATCTAGGAAAGAAATCGCCATCCAAGATGAAGAATCTTCTCTACTTTCAAGAAAAAACAACCAACAAATCTTAAATACAAAATAACTCTTCCTCTCATTTTGTCCTTAGTCCAAAGGAGACAAAGAATATTTAAAATATTTTCCAATAAATGAAACCAACAGCAAAGAAAGACTAATATTTATAAATGTAATAGTAGCAGCAGCATTCTTTTTCTCCAATACTCAGCACTGTAATGAAAAGTAAAGGTCTTTCCCCCGAAAAGAAAGATTCTCTATCCCCATCTAAAGAGAATCTAAAGAATATAATAGCTGCACAGAAATATATAAATCCTGGAATATCTCCAAATAGAGGAGGTGGAGGAGGTAGTAACAGTAGTGGCAATTTAGTACAAGTAGATAGCAAAGCTGCTCTAAAAAAGAAGATGTCAGTACCAAAACCACTAAACTAGGAGATGTAGTCCTATCTGTCAAAGAGAAATAGTTCTAAAGAAAGAATAATTAACCTATTTAACACAAAATAAGAAGCCTTAACTGATCACAATACAAGGAAGAGTAGTACTCTCTCCAAAAAACATAAATCAGTATCTCCTGAAAATCAATAATAAATGTAAAAAAATATTAAAAAGGCAATATCAAATAGCTAGCAATAGCAATTACAAGCAACATAAAAATCAAAACCTTTCTTTAAAAAATATCGGCCACCCGAACTTGAAGAATTCTAGTCGACAAATACAATTTCTTAAAGCGTACCAAATTCTTCTAAACACAACATATAAAACACTTTTAATACGCCAAACAATTAAAACTTAAACAATCCAAACACAAATATATCTTCACACCACTACGAAACCAAAAAATTCTATTTTGATAACAATCTTACTTCTAACTCTTAATTAATAAATTCTTAAACAATCAATCCAACAAATAACTAAATATAAAACTTAAACCTTCATAATTTAAATTTACACTCTAACAGTGCTACTCACCACAACAGCAATGTTAACCTTTTTTCGTCTAATAACCCCAATAATATAAGTAACTCTGTAAATTACTCTCACTCAGCAAGGTCTAATAATTAAATTTCTTCTTCAATGTCTCAAAATAATCCATTATATTAGAACTACCTTAATCCTTATATAAACACTAATCCTAACCAAAATAAAATAATAACTGCTGCAATCAACTACAACCTTAAAAATGCGTAATCTTTATTATATTTTTATTTTTAACAATTTATTAAAACATTTAAAATTAAAATAGCGAAAATCGTCTTATGAAAATATAAGAAGATATGTATGAAGGAGGAGAATAAAACAATGCTATGAATGAACAACTCTAAAAGACATTCTTAAGAACATCAAAACTCCTCAGTGGATACAAGGCAAGAGAACTAAAATGGGAACAAGAAAAAAGAGCCTTAGTTGATGAAATTAAATTTTTAAAAAACTTATTGTATACAGAATAATTCGATGACTTAGTAATCAATAGTTAAATGAACTGTTTAATTTATAATTTTGCATGTTTTGCTTTAGTTATCTGTGCCCTTTGTGCATGATAATGTTAGACAGCAAAACGCCCTTCAAAAAACACTTCTGCATGTTTTTTCTTATTTATTATCTTTCATTATTTCTTTATTAAGGGTAAGGGATTGGAAATTGATAAAATAAAAACAATATTAGATTTTTTGGCTTTAAAAGTAGAATAAATTGTTAAATTTTTTATTAATCTTTTAAGAAGAAATTTAGTTAGATTTAATATTTTATTATTAATAATGGTTTAAAATTGTATTAAAAGATTACTTTATTATATTCATTAATAATAAAACTATAATATTTCTTAAAGATATACAATAATATTAAATTTTAAACTTGTTTAATAGCATTTTTTTAATACATTAATTTCTCATTTTTAATTGATTCAAAATTTATTAATTAATTGTGATAAACCTATTTCAAAATTAAGAAATGAATTTGTAAAATAAATTAAATTAAATTAAAAATTAAATTAAAAATATTTTATAATTCAATAATATATTGTGATTTCTTGTTTATTAATAAATTATTTATTAGAGAATATTGTTGGATTCAAAGAATCTCTCAAATTTATTAGTTATTAATTTAAATTAAAATTTTATTTTTCCAATCATTAAATTATTGTAATTTAAAGAAAAATTGTTCAAAAATTACAAATACTATTTCTTAGAAATTTAAAATATTTTAATTTTTAGATTACCAAGGCATTTAAATTTTTTACTGCTATTAATTATTATGGTATCTTTTAATGATTTATTTATTCTTCTTAAATAAGTAAAATTAAATGAAAAAAAGAGCTTTTTTTAATTCTTCTGTTGGCTAAACGTTTACTACTCTTTTTTTGGTAGTTCCGTTTAGGGTCAAAGAAAGAAAGTCATTTAAAATATGGTACACTTACAGAAATATTTGTTACGTTTATTATTTACAATTTAACTAGATTTTTTATCTTTTTTATTTTTTTTATTATTTTTACTTTTTTCTTCATCTTCATCTTCCTCCTCTTCTTTCTCGCTCTCTTCTTCTTTTTTTTATTCATCAGCCTTTTAATCATTGTTAGCATTATTGAGGGGATTCTATTCGTTTTATAAATTATTATTTGAAAGGATTTCTTCTGGGGGTGAAATAATAATATTATTATTCTTTTTATCTGTTAGACTTTACGATTAGTCTTTGGTTTCCTTTACTTCTAGATTTTTTAGACTATCCTTCTGATTTTTTTCATTCTTTAAATCTTCTTCAACCTTGTCTTTCTCTTCTTCAGAATACTCTTCCTCTTCCTCATCCTTCTCCAAATTTTTAGATTAAGCATTATTTTTTAATGTTTATTTTGGCTTGAAAAAATTGGTTTTCTTTTTAGTACTAAATACCTCTTTACTATCCTTTAGAGATACAATATGTACATCTTATCCTTTTTAATTAAAGTAGCTTAAATAATCACCTTCTATTCTCATCAATCCACGATGCCCACTATGGGTAATATCGCTATATATTATATCAATAATTCCTTCTCCAGTTTTATTTAATCCTAAATCAATCTTCTTAACTTCTAAGACATTCTTAATTTTTTCTGAAAAGATTAATAGTTTACTCTTTTACTCAGGTTCTTAATCCCAAACAATGACAAAATCTTTATAAAATAAAAAAATTTGTATTGTTTTGTTAAATTAAAATAAGAATTTAAATTGAATTACTTTAAGTTAGATATAGACTGATCTCATAAGCATCATCAAATGATGAATGTAACCTAATTTTAATCAAATTGTTTATATCTACACTTAAATTATTTCTTTAGTTTATTAAATTATGTATTTTATCCATCTCTATATACTCTCCTGTTATATTCGCATCACTATCTGGGTCATGAGAACTACCTCCAAGTAAAATTAAATATTCTTTTTCAACCTCTTACTGCTCTTTACTGCTTTGATTTAAATTTTATTGTTTATTTTGATTATTTATAGGAACTTTTGTTGAATAGGTAAAAACAGCTGGGCTCCTCCTCTTTTTTAATGTATTTAAAGTTAATTCAAATCTAATAGAAGCATATCTTCTTTCAATTTTAAAGACCTATTGATAAAATTAAATAAATAAATATTAAATATCTTTTTTTTATTTTACTAATTAACTTATAATTACCTTTATTTATTTTACTGTTTGTTATTTTACAAATCCTCCTATCACAAAGAGAAGAGTATATGTGTCATAAGTTTTAACAAAGAGAACAGGATTTCTTCTAGGGAATGTTTCCTCAAGTGATAATTTTATTAGTGGTTTTCCTTCATTGAAATCAAGATCTTAACTAAATACAAGCACATGTCCATTATTATCATAGAGAAAAAGTCTTCCATTCTTTTAATCAATGACTAAATTATTTGAAGGATTGACAGGAAATTTATAATTGATTTTATAACGAGTTAGATCTGGATTTGCTCCTTGTGGATCAAATCTATAAATATAAGTTTCTCCTTTTTCTTAAATAGCACTTGCTATAGTATTCTTAAATGGCAGGTCAAAGACTTCCCATTTTTTTTAGATTTAAAATTAAGAAACTTATTGGATTTCGTCTTCTCCTTTTCCATATGGAACTCTATTCTTTTAATTTATCTATGAAACCTATTTCATTGTTAAATTTGTGTTTTATTCTTGTTTGATTTGCGATTAACTTATATTCATAGGAGTAGAATTATTGTTATCGCTATAGTGATTGAAAGGATTATGTTTATTCATATTATTTGCTATCTGAAGCTATATTTAGTTGCTCTTAATTATATAAGATTAGAGCTATGATTTTTAACTAGTTTATTAATTGATTTGATAAGAGTTGTTTATTTAAATATTTGGTTATGGTTAAGGCGTATTGTAGTAGCTATATTACTATTAATTAAATCTAGATATATCGTTTCTATTATTATAGCGATAATCATTTAAATTGTATTGAGAATCATTGCCACTCATCATACTTATCTCTTTCTGTTTTATGTTATTTATACCGCTTATTTGATTATCTATTTAATACGAGATGTTTTATTGTGGAGTACTGTTATCTTCCATATTCTGGTAATAAGGTACATAGTTATTTATCATGTCCATATATTAGTATTCTTATGGGTAAGCGTACTCATACCCAGAATATTAATGCTATGATTTAGGTGATGGTTAATTTTGGTTCTGTGTAAGTTATTCTATGTTAATTAATCTACGAGGTGAATTTGCAAATCTACATGTTTATATAAAAAAGAAGTAAGAACATTAAATTCTCTCATTTAACTTTATTAATTAATTTAGCTTTATTATTGTTTTTATTTATAACAGAAATAATGTTTCCTCAATCAAATCAATTAGATTTAATACAAAAACAACTTAAAATGTAATATTGAAAATAACTTACTAGGATTGTCCTTTATTATATTGAGCAGTTGGGGTTAAAATTGGAGACTCTATTGATTGTATAGAAGAACTATTTAGTACTTTTTGACTATGGACTTGCTTGATGCCTAACTCTTACTTTGTTTGGATTGACTGCTCTTGCTACATATTAGGTGTAGTGTGAGTTTCTGGTTAAGAATTTGTTTATTTATTGGTCTTTATAATAGTGATATAATTCTTCTATGGCTCTTTTTAATTCGTTCTGTTTATTTTATGTAGAATTTAAATGAATAAATAGCTTCATTTTGAATAATAATTATTGTATATTGATTGAATTTATATTAAAATTACTTTTTAGTTGATGACTGATTTCCTACATTTTTATTCTTATTCTAATTCGGATCTATTAAAATATTTTTAAAAAAGATTAGGATTAGCTGTAATATTGATAATGAAATTGACTCTCTCTCTCTATTCCTAACTTATATTATTTTTCATAATTTAACATCTATTTACTATTTTATTAACAAAAAAAATAATTAGATTCTTTAAATAATGCAATTAATAGCTTTTTAAAATAGTATTTACCCTTATTTTGTAGTCTTTTAATTCGGTGAAGGACTCGTTTTCCTACTTTAGATTAAATAAAGAAAAGCTAAAATAACTCATTGAAATCATTTTATCTTACTTGGATTTCATGTATTTTTATACTCCTGCAAGCTTTCTCTCTCTATTTTATGAAATGCTTTTATCTCTAAAAATTAAAATTTTTTATCGTTTAATTTCTATCGCTAGTTTTTTTTTGTTATTTTTCAATTATTAATTGTTTAAAAGCTCTTAAAGAATTGTATCTAAAAAGGTTCTTGAACATTTTTAAAATAACATAAGAATAATAGTAATCCACAAAGAAACAAAGAAACAAAAGAGAAATTAATAGATAAATAAATCAATCTATATAGATAGTTTCTTCATTTATTAATATAGTAACGTCTTCTAACTTGCTGAATATAAATTTCAATTTTATTAAGATAATTCATACTTTCTGCTAAATTAATTCATCCTTCAAAGAATTTTATCATACATCATCAATTTCCTAACTTTGTTTACATTTAAAAAATAGCAATTATTGAAAATCAGAGTTTATTGGAATTGCTAATTTAGCTTAATAAAAATAAAATATAGCCAGTTATGAGCTTAACCAAAAAGAAATACTCTATAAATAATCATTCCAGTAAGAAAGTTTTCTTGTCATCTAAATTTACAAACTTATTTCCCATTCTAAATATTAAAGAGTCTTGATAAGATAAAGCTATAATAGGATTGAAAGGCTTTTAATAATTAAAATATACAATTCGATGGGTTACTGAGTATTACAATATACAGCTTCTTATAATAAAAATTATATTTTTTTAAGTATGAATAGGAGAATAAAAAGCTATACAAACAATCTTAAATAAAAATTAACTTGAAATTGCAAAAAGATATTTCTTAGCTTACATTATTAACTTTTCTTTAATTTACAAAGTTAAGGATTATTACATTTTAGTAAATAAATTTAATCACTAAGCTATATTAATGTGTAAATTTAAAAAAATGTAACATTAACGTGAATTTCAATTAATCTCTGCACAATTAATATTTCATTTTAACAACATTACTTGAGATAATATTTAAGGAAGAATTAATAAGTTATAAAGGTAAATGATAGACATACAAAACATAAAATTATTATATAAGATGTTGTTTGTTGTTCATTATTCTTGAAAGAGAAGGAGTTATTAGGTAGCATCAATATTTTATTGATTCTACTGAATTTAAATTTATTTAACAAATAGAAAACAAATTTATTCTTTCAATCAGATTAAATATATTCTTCTTTTTTTTCATTTTCTAATTTTTCTTCTAATTTCTTTACTATTATTTGAGGTGGGTTAGGATTTTAAGGCAGTTGGAGATGCTAATTCTTAACTAAGGATTTAATCCTGATGTATTCTTGTTCATCATCATCTTCATTTTCAACATCTGAAATAATAAAATATTCCCTATTTGGGAATTATTTTTTTTTCTTTTATTTTTATTAATCAACATCCTAATACCCCTATTTCTTACCCCTTTTAAAATTTCTTTTCTTATTTATTTACCTTAATTCATCTTTTGTACAATTCAATTCATCCTCTTAATTATTTGCCTTTTTGTAAACTTTTTAAGTCTTATCTGATCTTAAATTTTTAGGAATCATCGATTTGAGTTTCTCCTTTTTAGCATTCTCATCTAGATATTTATTCCTTATCTTTTAAAAATTGATATCACTTTCGTTTAATTATTAGATTTAGTAGTCTTCTTCTTCTTCTTCTTAATCATAGCTTTATTCTTCTTCTTGATAAGCTTATTTAGATGTTAATTACTTAGAAATTAATTTTGTTTCCCATTTATTAGAATAAGAGTTTGATGATTCTGATTTATTTTCATTTTAATAAGCTACAGGTATCGATCTACTTTTTTATCCTTCTTTAAATTATTTTTTTGTAGGTAAAGAATAGTTACCTACTTATTAATAGGGTTTATACTTATTTTTAAAATCATATTTTCTTTCAGCAACAGCCTTTAATTCTGAAATTACTGATGTATGGCTGTTTATACTAGGACTCTCATCGTATTATTTACGTAGTATTGATATTTTATTTGTCTTGCCATATTTTATCACTTTCTTTTTAGAAAACTAATCTTTTATATTTTACTGGTTATTAAGTAAAATAACATGGTTAATATTTTCATAGTTGTGGTTTTCAATGAAATAACATTTTTTAAGATTAAATAAAACATCTTCGTATTTTGAATCGTTTGATATTAGCTTTTAGAAATCTTAATTATTGCTTAGTTCATCTTGTATATTTTTATCAGCCTCTTCAAAATTTAAAATATCAGATATTGTAAGAGTTATCTTTGGCATTTGAAATATTTCATCAAATAAAATATTTATGGCATAACTATTAGATTTTATTATATAAAATTAATAATCTTTCATTTTTTCTATGAATTCCTTCTACTAAATTTCAGTTTCGTCACATTAAGTATATTCTCTGTCTAATGTAGTAATTTTATCATTAAGTCTATAAAGATAAAGAGTTATTTCACTTCTTTCTAATAAGGCTCTTTTGTTGCTTCTCCTCTTGACCTCTTCATTTAAGATTTCTAAAAAGCAAGAAATCATTCAACCTAAAAATACTTCAATAAATGTCGTTAATTTAGTATATTTTATAACAACAAGTTGTTGTTAAAATCAATTTTTATCTATATTATTTTAATTTTTAGAATATTTTATCTTATTAAATCGCTTATATTTTAATCATAATTTCTAATAAACAAATCTCACATAATTTTGCTAAAAGGAATATATATTACTTATACTTTATTTATTAACAAAAATAAACTTTAGAAGATAATTAATTAACAAACTAAATATTTTTTAAAATTTCGACAATCTTTTTAAGTCTATTTTACCAAAATTGTTTTTAAAGTTATTGTGTTGATTTATGCTGAGGATTAGGATTAAAAAAATGAATTTTATTGAATAGTAAACAATCTCAAAATACTAAAAGGAATAAGTAGATAGATAGATAGACGTTAATTACTTATTTTTGAAAGAATAAATTAGGTTTTTTAATAGGGTTTATTTAATTTGATTTAATACATAAAATAGAAAATACTTGATTAAAATTAATAAAATTCAAAAATAAAAATACTATTCTTTATATCATATTATTTAGTGCGTGTGCTATTTGTAGATTAACAGATAGATAGATAGATACTCTCAATTCTTCTTTTGATAGTCATTAATTATTACTAAATTATCGAATTTTATTACTTAAACATCTGTGCCTTCTTAATTTGGTAATTCTTGGCTATTTTAATTATTTTATTGTTAATTTCCTTCACTCATTTTACGATAATTTTACTGCTTTGTTTAATTAATATCTGCTTCACTGTTATTTTTCTTTTATGGTTATTATTCTTAAGGGACTTTTAAAGTATTACTCTTTTATCCAGCAAAGAAAAATGAACTTTCTCTTTCAACTACTACTTCTTTTTTGCTATTGTTTTAGAGAGGATCTGAGCTAGTAAGGTAAGATATTTGGTGTATTTAAGTTTAGTTATTTTTATTTCTCTCATTTTCTTATGGGTTTTGTATTAATGGAAATTCATACTTTTTCTTTATTTATGATTCAGTTCCTTATTCTTTTACCAGTCTATCATTAGAAGTTAACTTTATCTAATCAGAATATCTATTTTGATGAACATTGCTAGGATACTTTTAGAGAGTGAGTTAACCTGGATTTTAATCGTATGTATCATTGGATCTACGGAATGATGGGATTTAGATACTTGAATTAAGTAATTTATTATACGATTAATCATGATTATATTAAACCTTGAATTCAGATTTTATTTAGGAATCATTTAATTGCTTATTTCTTTAGAAATCTGACTAATATTTTTATTTACTAAGGAAAATACTTTCCTTTTCGCTAGGATATTTTGTTAAGAAAAGATCAGATTATTCAGATTATTTTTTTCTTAATTTTTCCTTCTTTAATGCTGAATCTACAGCATTCTTAAATCTCATTTTATTATTTTTCAACTTAGTGCCTTCTTCAAGGTTATTAGAGAAGTTAAGGGCAGCTAATTGATTGGGTTAAATATCAGTAAAATCATCAGAATATTTGTATTTGGGTTTAGTTGTATGATTTAATTTCGTCTAATCAATGCAAAATTACTACTCTTATTACTTATCATATTCACCTTAAATATCTTCATCTTCATCGTCATCATCATCGTCATCCTCACTTTCTTCAAAATATTAATCTTGTTGGGCATTAAGAATTTTACCAGTTTTATCCTCATTTTTAATTTTATTTCCATTTTCCTCTTCATCATATTACCAAAAATCCTTCAATTAATTGATTTATTCGTTTTAAACAGAGACTTGGCAAATCTTCTAATTGACTAATTCTTTGAATATTTTATCTTTTTTCTAAGCATCTTCCTCCTTTACAGTGACAATATAGTAAGCACTGACAGGTCTACATTAAAATAAAAATTGAATTAATATTATTGCTTTTAAAATTAAAATCTTTTAAAACCCAAGCTGTTTCTAAAATATAATATTTGATTGATAAAAATGAATTAAAAGCTGTAATAAGAATTTTATAAATAATGCAATTTATTACTTGTGATCACTTATATCGATTTCCTTACGATTGTAGAAGAGAGGAAGACCTTCTAGATAGGTTTTTAATTTATCTTCCACATTAATTAACTGATTGAATGGCAAGAAAGCTGGCTCTATTTCATTTTCTAAATTTTACTATTAGCTTTTCATAACAGGGTTTTATTCATTGTTCCACATGAGAATTCTATCACACCTTTTTTTGATTAATAAAATAATTAATAAATTTGGTGAATTGAAATTAAAAAATATTTATTACCAACTAGGAACACGTTCTTTTTATTAATCATATTTATTTGATCCTATTACATATTTATAAGTAGGTAAAAATGTGATTGGAGATTCTTAATAATTAGAGATAAGTCCTTTTTTATTAATCAAGAGTTAATCGAATCCCAGATAATATTATAAAATTGGTTTGATTTTTTCTTATTAGCCAGTTTATGATAATTCTTAAAGCTTGTTGATGTGTCTAATACACTCACTGTATTCCATATTAATTCTAAAATTTAGATTTCCAATTAAGAATATTTTATCAGCCTTTTCTATTTTCTCTCTCTTATACTTAGACATACCTTCTTTTTAGAAACTTTTTCCATGTATTTCATTAATTTACTAATATCGATCTTATACTTTGCTCTATCCTGGCTATAGATGGGCATTAATAAAGCATAATTTTGTATCACAGACATTCATTTTTATTACAACTGTTCCTTTGCCAACTGAAGTGGAAATAATGTCATCATGCTCAACTGCGGTAATATCCTCAATAATACTCTTCTAAGCTAATATGATTGTCATCAAGCCTCCAGAACTATGAAAATCTACCTCAACATACTCAGGTAAATCCAAAGAATAAATATTATGCTATTTTTTATAAGTAATAAAATGAATTAAATTAATGTTTGTGATAGAATTAATTTCATTACTTATAGTAACTATATCCAAAACTATCTTTCAGTTTTATCTTAACAATTTTAATCAAGATTCTCTAATTTATAATCAGGCTTCTTCTAAATGCACAAAACTAAAATATCAGGAGATTTAAAACTTTAAAAATCTAATATATTTTTCAAATTATGTTAGGTGTTTTTGGGTAAAAATTTTTTGAGATTCCAAGTAACTATATATACAGATACTTGTTTTTTGTTTAAAAATTAGCTTTCTCTTCTAAATGCTTCTTCTTTTAAGTCCTCTTCAAATTTAAGTGCTAGAATTTTTAAAATAACAAAAAATTAAACCTTTATTTATTTCTTTCAAGTAATTACATTTTTAAGAATACATGTGTCTTCCTAGGATAAGATCAATTGCTTCTTATTTGTGAGAATCTTAGAAAGTGCCTTCATAGAGTCTTTTTATACTACTGAGTTTACCTCTCAACTTGCCAAATAAACCAGCAGAGCCAGTTTTGGTAGCATGAGATGTAAGAGCATTTGTTCCAGCATAATGCTATGAGATGTTATCACCGTTTTGAGACCATAAAATTTTAAATTATTTAACAAACTATATACATTACTTTTAATTTTCCATCATATCAAGAGCATCTTACTTGTAAATGCTATAAAAATCATATCCATATAAATCTTTAAGCATCATTTATAATTAATTCAATTCCACTTTTGATTAAAATATATTTGTTCTATCAAGAGAGGATTTACAATTTGTTCTAATTACACCTATATTTGTTACATTTATGAATAATATTAATATTAAATTTAATAGCATTATCTTTTAATTTGGAAGAATATGAAATAAACAATTAAATGCAAGTAAGTAAGTAAATACCTGTTTAGAGTTAAGGTGTATTTAATAATAGATAAGAATACTCTTTTTGTATATTTGATAGCGATTTTATTATATAAGGGTTTATATTTTCATATTTTCCACCTTTGCAGTGGTGTTTTATATCGAAAGTGTCATAGGAAACTATATTATGGAATTCTTTTGCTTGCTCATAGTGCTATTTAAAAGTACCTGTGAGTAATTTTTCTCCTGAACGACCTTCAGCCATTAAACTTACTGAAAAGATTTTACCATATTGCTATGTTATTTCACTAAAATGTTTTTTAAAAGATTATAAACTTAAGTGCTCTCCACCAGCTAAGCTAATTTTTCCCTTTAAACCTTATTACTCCCATAAAATAGGCAAAGAACCTCTGATCTAAATGTGAGATGTAATTTTTTCTCCTCTATTAAATACATAAATTGATTCATGCTCTACGAAATTGGCTGTATTACCATCTGTATCAATACCTATATTATGTTAAAATGTTAATATGATAAATTAATAAAAGAATAAATTGTATTAAATTACCTCTATGATTGCAGCGTGTACCACTCCTATAGATAGATCTACGAGAAATTAAATAATAATTAATATTTATCTTTTCATCTAATTGAGATTAAAAGTTTTTCACATATCCTTGGATTAATTATGTGTGCCATAAAAAAGATATATTTTGATTTATAAGAGGTTTTATCATAGAGTGATTCCAAAAATATTAAGGATCAAAGTGACTTGCTAGCTAGATATAAGGACTTTTCTCTTTTATTTCTTCTTGCTTTTGGATGCTTAAAGTTAAAGGATAATTAAAAGCAAAATAATGGCCAAAACTTAGGATCTATTTTTAATAAAATAAATTAAAGATTGATAAAAAATAAATAATATATTTTATTGATAATAAATTATTTTCATTTGTGAAAGGTTTTTAGGGGCTATATTTATTAGACTTAAGATAATTTGATCCAATAAAAATAGATAAAACTTAACTCCTCAGCAATTATGATGATGTCACTCACGAGTTGATTATTAATCAAACAATTATAAATTAAATAAGATACAAGTGTAAGCATTCGAATGGGTAAAGCTTATAAGATTTAGAAGTAATAGGGAACTTTAGATTTTTTTTAGATGATACATTTAAGTATTAGGTTTTAATAAGTGAGATAAAGTTAATATTATTGATTGAAAAATTTTGAAAAAATTAGATCGAATAATCTCAGATTATGTGTAAGCAACTCTTTTTTTTCACCAAGCCAAGTGATTTATTGAATAAGATTTTTAGCTAAAATAATGGTTATACCTTTTCTATCCTCTCGATAAACTGCTTGATGTCTTTGGACAGTTCCACTTTGTTAAACTTTTAAGTATTTATTAGAAATAAAATGAAATTTCATTTGCCAATTCTCAAAAGAAATATGTGTTTATCTTAATATCATTTATTTATTTGTTTATTTGCTTATTTCTTCTTCTTTTCCAAAAAAGAAATTTTATGTTTAGATATCAAGAAACATATTCTCAACTAAACCAACAAATCAATAATAAATGATTAATTAATTGTACGCTCATATGGATTAATTGCACTTTCTTGCACTCAAATATTTGGAATTCATCTATGATGCATATCTAATCTACTTCCTCTACAAATACTAGAAAGTTTTCATTCAAGATATTCAAAATTCCCAAGAAGGCAGAGAATTAATAGACCTATCCTATTTTCTGAAAGTTAATTTTCTAATCCCAATCTATTCATACAAAAAAGGTTTATGCAAGTTCAAAATAGTTTTGTTGCTCATCAAAAGAATGAGGAAATCAAACTTTTAAATATAATATTACTAAATTCCTAAATTTTGCCATTGAAATCTATAAGAATCTTAGTTTCTATGTTTGTTATTGTTTTCTTTGCTTCAATCTGATTTTGTTTAATAGATATTATTCATTAATATGTCATGGACTCAACATTTTTAAAGAGTTTTCCACTCTCGTTTGCAATAAAAATTTACTAGAAATCCTTATGAACCTATCTTGAGTGTGAAGAGACTTAGATTGTTACCTTCCTTCTTAAAAATGCTAAACATTGCTTTTGCCTGCCTTCCTTATTTTATAAAACTTTTTCTATGATTTGAAATTGAGCTGTCACTTGATTATATGTGTATATAGATCCCTTCTATTTTCTTTACTTTTAATATATTTAATTTAATTAAGGCTTTAATAATTATTGGTAAGCTTATTTTTATAAAGAGTGATTATTCACTATTTTTTTATTACTTAAATAATGCAAAGGCTTCTCAGCTAGAATAATGATCTATCAATCAAGAATTTTACTTAAGATTGTGTTTGTAGGTATTATAAATTGTGGAAATCGTACTATCTATATTTTCTTTCATTATATAATTGCAGAATAAGCAAGCCATTCAAGAATCTATATAAAAAATAAGACTAAACAAATTTCTTTCTTCGTTTACTGACTTTTTGATATATTCCACCACATATTCTTAGCTATTTATCTCCTATACGTTAGCTTTTATTAGTATTTGATTCATCTAGATACTTCACTTATTTATCGATCTAATTATTCGATCTACCATTGAATTACGTTTCTATATATTTATATGATCTCCTTCTAGAGGGTTTTCTTGAAATAATCTTTACTTACAATACTTTTAGATAGATACTTGATCAGCCTTTTATTAGAGTATATTTATATTAAATCTTTATAAAATTCTTTTCAATTTCATATGAATTTTTTAATAATTTTTTATCTTACACTTTTTTTGGAAATAATTATTTTTGTTGTATTTTGATTAGATTTAATTAAATAGGTTAGCTTATCAAATTTTTTATCAAAAAAAAAACGACCAATAAGCAAAAGTAATAAATAACTTGATTGAAAAGAATCAGCTGTAATGTAAATTATTTAATAGATACCTACCTATAACTATTTCTTAAAAAAAGGCTAAGAGTGTATTAATTTATTTAGTAATAGAGCATTTTAAATTACTATTTTTTAATATATACAAAAGAAATTAGTTTTTTATAGAATAATATTATGATTAATTTACTTTAATTATAGTTTCATAAAAATCCTTTAAAAATTATTTATTAATAAAAAATACTTTCTCCTATATATAAAAAGATCTAATAGGAAGTAATTAATTATAAATAATTCTAATCAAAGTAAAATTTATTGATTTAAATAAAATAATTATATATTATCTTAGTTTATTTATAATAATAAAGTGGTTTATGAAATTAAAAAATATGGATTAAAATAATATTTTGTACAATTCAACTCTTTTAAAGTTTAATGTTAGATAGAAGTTTAAACATTCCCATTTTTTTTGATAATAGAGAAATATGAAACTAATAAAAATGTAAAGATTATTACTTAAAATTAGAGATATTACGATAAAATGTAATAGTATTTTTCATATGTTTAGGATCAAAAAAGTATATTTGAGAGATTAAATTATTATTTAGTCTATTTATAAATTTAATTTATTTATTATTTTATATGGAATTAAAAATGACATGCAGATTAATTGTTGAAGATGAAGAAGAATTCAATTTACTAAGAAATAAAGTTACAGTGCTATGTCTTAGATTTATAGTTATTTTTCGGTTGATCATTTTAGAGTGAAGAAGACTTACAAACATTTTAATATGAATGAGTGAGTAATTTATGTTTTGATAGTTTTGAAACAAACAAAAAAATAGTTATCTATTTATTTTTGCAATTCAACTATTATTAGGAGTGATTAAAAGTAGAAAATGAGTTAAACTCCTTAAAATTAAATAAAGACTAGCTCTATAAATAAATCAACAGCAGCAAAATAATAAAACAATGAAGTTAAGTTACTTCAAGCATTTAAGCAATAAATTATAGTAGGTATTCCATTAAGTTTCTTCATTTAGCCTGCCATACCAAATTTAATATGGATTAAATTATACTTTAAATTCTTAAGAAAGCCCAATCAATCTACAAAATAAATTAGATCTCACAAATGTTCTTATTAATTAATAGATCCCGAAAAAGGTCCCATAAAAACAATTCAATAAGCCATTAATGAAGCTCATCCTGGTTGTGTTATTAAGATTATGCCAGGTTTATATCAAGAGTGCTTAAAAATTAAGTAAATAATAGGATATTAGATGTTTCACTTTAATAGGAATAATAAACATGAAAATAGACTTTAGAAATAAACAGCAATAACCTATTTCTAATAATGAAATTATTTTTAAACCTATAAAAGCAAACCTTAATTGAGATTTGAACCTAAAGAAAAAGAAGGAGATATTATTATCCTAGGTAACAAGGGACCTGTCATTTTGATAGATATATAAAAGAATGAAAAATGCCATTTAATTGGGTTAAAAATAGCTCATACTGGTTAGGGAGATGAGTAAATAATTATTTAAATTGCAACTAATTATTGATTTAATAGAGATATGAAATAGAATTAATATGAGGGATATATATTTATCATTGTTGAATCAAATTATTAAAGAAGTAGACTAAGTTAATTATTCATCTTTCTAAATTTTTTATAGAGAAAAGGATGAAGGCCACAAAAAAAGCTAGTTCACAAAACAATAGAATATAGGAAATTAAGAGCTTCAAGAAAGGGAATTAAATTCAGATATAACTTCATATATTACTCCCCCAGAAAAGGAATTGAGTGATGTTTACAATATTAATCAATATGTGCACAGTATTATTACTGTTTACTCAGGAAAATTATTTCTAGAAGACGCTCTTCTCTCATTAAAGTACCTTTATTCATTAATATAGTGAAAATGCTGTAACTATTACTAATAATATTGTATTTGTCTAATAGTTTTATAGCTTATACTTTTAGATAAATCTTACCTGCTATTTTAGTCTCCGAAAATGGTGAACTCATTTTAAATAGAAGCGAAATCAAAGGGCACAAGTCATAGGAAACTATTGGTAAGATTAGATCATTAAAAGAAATAATAGTTAAAGATTTATTGGTATTTAAGGTGTGATTATTTAAAACGGAGATGCTTTGATCAAAGATAGCAAAATTCATAATCATAAATTTGGAGGATTATATATAAAAGCGAAACCAACGAATCATATAAAGATCATTAATTCAAAGATTATATAGAATGATATTGTCGGTATTTTGTGCTAAGGAATTGATTCTATCATCCTCATTGAAGGTAATAAAATTGAAAAAAATAATGGACCTGGTATTAGAATTGGTATTTCCAATAAGAGTAATATTATTAGAAATGAAATCAGATTAAATAAACCAGGAATTGAAGTAATCAGCGCTGATCCTTACATTTTTGAAAATAAAATTGATAAGAATCTTACCTTTGGTATTTTGGCTGGTGTTTATTAGGATTATAGGTAATATTTAATTTGCAATTCCTTGATAAAATAAATTTTTAGATTTGAGGATTCTATTATAATTGAATTTAAGTAGAGTAAAAAATAATTATATAAATATTTTTTAAAATTAAAGATGCGATGGAAGAATTAAAAGTAATATTAGCATCTCTGGTAATAAGGAATATGGCATATTGTGCACTGGTTTCAAGAATTTTACTAGAATTGAATAAAATCCTTGTATTAGTTATAACAAAAAGAGTGGAATAAAGGCAGATGATAATGCAGAAATTTATATCTTTAAAAATCACATTTCGAGAAATCTTGGATAAGTAAGTATTATTTATTCAGTAGAGATTATTTCAAAAAAAGAATCTATCATCTAATTAAATAGGGAATTCTAATAGTAGAATCTGCTTGTGCAGTTATTGAAAAGAATGACATTTATGAAAATTTAAAAGCAAACATTGCTTTTGGAGGAGGTAATTCA
Source organism: Tetrahymena borealis (assembly GCA_000260095.1). NCBI lineage: Eukaryota > Ciliophora > Oligohymenophorea > Hymenostomatida > Tetrahymenidae > Tetrahymena > Tetrahymena borealis. The sequence goes on along the minus strand of JH651254.1, from coordinate 269,896 downwards.
GTAAATACACTTATAGTTGAGAATAATATACACAGCGGTAGATGCGAAGGTATCTTTATTATTGATGGAGAAAACTCGTGGATCTTGAGAAACCACATCTATGAAAATAATGATGGAATCATTACAGTTACTTCTATTCCTCTCATATAAAATAATGATATTTATAAAAATAAAAGCCATGGTAAATTATATTTTCTTTGAAAATTAATTTAATTAATTAATTTAACATTATTAAGGCATTATGATGGTCAAAGACAGCAGAGTAAATTTCTTTGGTAATAGAGTTTATTAGAATGAAAGTGTTGGTATATTTATTAGAGATAAATGTAAAGGGGTGGTTAAAGATAATGAAGTATTTATTTCTTTTTATTTTCTATCATTTAATTTTATTATATTCTATTCTATTAAAAGGCTCATGATAATAAAATTGACATTTTAGTTGAAAATAGGCAAGAATGTTTAGCATAAGTCAAATAATAAAATAAATTCTTAGGAGATGTAAGAATTCCTTAGAATTATGATTTCTGCTCAATATTTTGATCATGAATAAGTATCTCTTGTAATAAATATAATTGATTAGATTGACATTTCTAATGAATAAATCATTCATTCATATACCTTAGTTAAATAATTTATTAATAATATACAAACAATTAAACAAACAAATAAATAAACAAAGTATTCTCAAATTAACTTTAACATTCTCATGTAATTTATATTTTTATTGTTACTTTTAAAGATAGATTAGATAGAATTTCATCGAATTGAACCAATCAAATCAAATCCATAATTTAAAAATATAGATAAATAAAACTTTCTTCTTTTTTAATAATAAAAGAAATATACAGTTTAATTTAAAATATTATTTTTGTTATCTGAAACTAAGATTTCAAAGGATTTATAAAATTGTTAAAATCCATAAATAAAAAATGGATCTTCTAAATTGTGTATATGGAATATAATTACTCTAATTTCCAAGTGATAAAGATAATAAATTATATTTTAAATCCTATGTATTTTATTATTAATAAAACTAGCATTTTAATAATACTTTTTCTGTCATTTGGTAAAGTAAGGAAGGATTAATTTAACTTTTTTGAATTCTTTCATTAAAATTGTAAATTTTTTTTAATATTAATGATCAAGGCTGGAAAATATCTTTTCATGCAGTCATTCAGCAATAAAATGAAATGGGTGATACATATTAATAATCTATTGTAGGGTATGATCCTAAAAATTATTAAAAAATTAAATTTTTGTAAAACTAAATAACTTTTTGGATTTTTCAGATTTTTAAAGATTATATTTTTTAACCCTCTACAAAGATACAAAATATTATATTTAAAAAGAAATGTTTCTGATTAGTTTCTATTTTTTTGGATTCAATCATTTGTATTTAATTCATGTTTTTAAAATAGTGAAATATACATATTTTTTTAAATTAATTTACTTATTTTTATGTATTAGACAAATTAAAATAAAAGTATTTTCAAATAAAATTTAATTTAAGATGCCATTTAAAATAAATAAGTTAAAAGAATTAGGTAATATCCTAAATTTAATTAGTTTCTCTGATTTAAATAATATACTAATAATAAAATGATTTAAAGATATTTTTGTTTTTAAAATTTTAATTTTTCACAAGCTTTATTATATTATTTAACATTTTATAATTTAATAAATAATATTCTAATTAATACAACTAAAGAGTGCAGTTTAAGCAATTATTAAAAGATAATTTATAATCATTTCTTTTATTTTTTTATGAATTTTTGAGTGTGTCTATATTTTGCTTTAGGTTTAGATAGGATGTTCTTAGCTAAATTTAATCTAGAAATATAGCATAGGACATTTGATTTGTTATTCCACGGGAAGTAGAGCTTGTAATCTTTTCCTATATCATCAAGCTAACTTTCTTCTTTAGATTAAATATTTTGTTAGATAAATCCTTCTGTAGGATTTATATCTTTATCAGAATTCCTAATATCTTCATTATTACTATTCAAACCTTATTATTGTTTTTTTGGTATCTAAGATTATTAGAATTAATTCTGCTAGTATGATTGAATTGTGTTTGTTTACATAAATTATATTAATTAAGTTTTTAAGGATTCAAATTATGAATCTAATTAAACATTAGGGTTTAGGTTGCTTATGTGTTATTATTACTAGATCTATCCATCTAGAGTCTATAAGCGTTGGAATTAATTATTAGAGTCACTTTATTTATGTTTTGTTCCAGGATCTAAATGAAAAAAAGATGATTATCTCCTTTTATGTATCGATTTTGTTTCCTAAATATTGATATTTAAAGATTTCGAATCCAAAGTATCACCTTTACTTTGAATTTCTGCATTAGAAAAATTACCAGATTTTGGAAATCCGTCAGTAAAGTGCTTACTATTATATTTTTACTATAACAATATTTATTAATCACTAGCATCTAATTGTTTTCTTGTTTCTAAAATTCCTCCTATTCCTAATCCTAATTCCTAAAGAATAGGTGGAAGTTATTAAGAGTCGATCAACTTTTAATTTTTATCCTATTATGATAAATTATCATTTGATTTAGAAGGAGGTCTATTCACAAATTACTCTAATTAACTATTTTTAATTTAAGAAGCCTTTGATATTTTATCTTACTTCTTTTTAGAGTAAGTATCTGTCTTTACTAGGTTAGAGCTATTATAATCAGCTTAAGAGTTATCATCTTCTTCTTCCTGAATATTTTTATAGCTTAGTTCTCGATTTGTCTCAGCTTTGGGTGATATTTCATTAATTGATGCATTTTCATTTTGGACATTAAAACTAATTTTTCTTTTACGCTATTTTATGCTTGTCATGCTGTTTTAAACTTTATTTGATTACTTCTCAAATTTAATTAAGTCTTCTGTTGAAGGAAATCTTAATTTAGAATTATTTTTCTTTTCTATTTCATTTTCATTTAATTACTTTTAAACTGATAACTAAATACTTTACTATCTAACAAGTTTATTAGCAGGTTAACTTTCAGAAGAAATAGGGTTTATAATAATATTTCCTAATTAAAGTCCTGTGCCTTAAATTTAAATCTAATTTCTATTACTTCTTTTTGTATTTGTTGAAGTTCTTACTTCTGATTCATTGCTCGACGAAGTATCATACTCTTAGTAATCTTCTTAAATGTCATCTTTTACTTTAAGATCTATTTCTTCACCTTCAATCTCATTCTTTGTTTAGACTTTTTCTGTTGCTTAATCCGTACCTTCCTCATCAGTGTCATACAAAGCATCTTCTACCTTTTTTATTTTTATTATTTTAATTCTTTCTTATAAAATATTTTATTTAGTTACGTTTTTTTGATTTTAAAGAGTGTTATATTTCTTTTTGGCTCTTTAGCCTTATTTTTATCGTGTTTGAGTTAGATGAAAACTATTTATTAACTTGAATTTATTTGGTTTATATTAAACAAAGCCACAATTCTATTCTGTATGGGAAGTGCTACAACATATTCTGCAGGCACAAACTAGCTGCTAATACCTGTGGTGAAATTTAACTCCATGAGAAATTTGATAAAAGATTTCCTTTTCAGGTGGATAAGTTTGTATTAAATTGATGAAATCTGTCAATTAAATTTAAAATAATGAAGTTATTCCTAAACTTTTTATAGTGTAAAGGGAATTTTATTCCATTTTGAAAAACTCAACTTGTCCAAAGTACTCTCCTTTATCCTTAAGGATTCTACAATTAGTATCTCTAAAAGAAATCTCTACTCTTCCTTAATTCAGTATGTAAATTGAAGGATCTTAGACGTATTGATCCTCTTCTAATATGGTTTCATCAGAACAGAAATAAATTTACTTCACTTTTAATGCTAACTCCTCTAAAAATTCAGAGCTGAAATTTTTCATAAAAATATCTACCTATTTCAAAGCATTTCCTTATACTTTAATAAGGATTTCTCTCTACAAATTATTGGAAAGAAGCTTAATGAAATCATTGGACTGCTATTCTTCATCTCTTTTTAAATGAATATACTCAAGATACTTCCTAACTTTATTTTAAATATCTAGTCCTAGATTATTTGATTTCATATACAAATTGACTCCTCCCATAGATTGGGTAAGTTTCTCTTTATTTTTATTTATAGATTAAAGAATCGTTCCTATTTTGCTAATACTATACCCAAAGAGCATACAACCTACCAAAATAACCAACATATCAGCAGCCTATTTTCATTTAATAAATTTATAATATTAAATTAATTCATTTATATTTTAATATCATTACTCTTTCTAAATCAGTTTTAGGAGTAAAATCTCCATAGCCTACTGTATTCATTGTGACAATACTGAAGTATAAGCTTTTTACGTAGAGACTAACTAAACTTACACTTTTTAGGTTGTTAATATCTATCCAATTATCCATATCATATTTTTATTGCCACAATCCTAGAGCAACCCACTCACAAGCTACTACATGTCCAATAAAAATATCTAGAATAATTAAATTGAAAAGGTTAAAAAGCTCTAACTTGGTCACTCCGAAAATATTTTCTTTGATTTTATCTATAATTTTAAGGAAGGCATTCATTTTCAATAATAAAATAATGTATTCTTCTCTTGAGAAAATGTATAAATTAGGAAATAATAACACAAAGACAGCTACAAAATCAGTGAGTAATGATGTTTTCATGTAATTGATAAGGATATCCTAGTGGTTTTTAATAAGTTCTCCTTCGTAAAAGAACTGAGTATTCATTTTAACAATCATGTCTCCTATAAATACTAAGTGTATATAATCACTTTAAAAAATGATGAATATTCTTTTAATTAAAAGTATCAAATATTTAAATAAAATCAAAAATTTACTGGATATTTTCGCATATTTCAATCAATTACACGCTAGTCCTGAAAGGAATATAAAAGAATATAAAGGTTAAGCAAACTAACTGAAAGTGTTCCCAAAATATAACAAAGGTGCTTAAAGGATCCCAAGGCACAATCTTCTCGTCTAAATAACCCATAAATTTTTTAAATTTATCATTGATAATATAAAGAACACTCAAAATAGCTTATGTAGATTTATTAACGATTTTAATTAAATTGATGCATTTGCATTTCTTCCTGTTTAACACATTTTTTGAGTTATTTTATTTATTTTTATTTTTATCATTCACCAAAATACTTTTATCAAATGCTTTATCAGCTATTATTTCTACTGCCAGTTTATTAAACATTTCAGGGTAGAGTTTACTTCTAGTCAATTTTGTTAGCCTCAAAACATACAATACAATTTGAAATAAACTAAAAAACTATTTTCTCCATACGAGATTTAATTTTACTGGCTCTCCTATAATAATTGCATTATTATCTTATTAAGGGGTTTATTAGCCAAATAATGTTTTGGGGCCATTCAATTATGTAGTAAACTCTACTCCAAGAAGGTTACTCTGCCTCCTCTAATTTTAGGTTGCTAAATCCTCGCTGGCATTTTCAAGATGAATATTAGGTGAAAAATCAGGAGATCTAGCACTTTCCTCTTCAAGCACATCTATTTTTTCAAAAGTTATATCCATCATATCATCACTTTATTTATTCTTAAATCTTATAGTAGAATCTCTATCTTCAAACAATTAACGTCGATTAGAAGCTCCAGATAAATAAAATGAATAATCTTCATCCATTTCTAAAAATATAGAGCAAAAGGAAATATTTTATTAATTATCTTGATGATATTTGGTGAATTTTTGGAAACTAATAAAAGTGATTAGTTATTGATGTTGTAAAAGTAGAGTTAATTGTAAATAGTATATTATCCCTTGTTACAATTACTATCTAACTTTTTTTACTTAATTCGTTTATTTACAATATTAAATCTTACTATTACATCAAATAAGAAGCACTTCAATTTATTAACTTTCAACGATTCTCTTTATTTTTCAGAAAATCTCTCTCATTATTTTAGTGTATAATTTGATTAATATTTATTAATCTATTACTTTTATTCTAATAACACACCTAAAAGTTAATACAAAATTTGTAAATTTTATTTTTTATAAAATATTAGTATTCATGGTATTATTTAAATAACATTCTAACTATTTTTAACTATTTATAGGTCTAAAAATGTAATAAATAATTAATTCTCTTCTATAAAATTAAGAATATTAATAAAAAATAAAAATAATAATAACCACATTGATTATAAAGGATTGGCAATGGATTTCAGTTGAGAATTCATTTTATAAAAAGATTGTATGCTGAATGCCCAATAAATTTATGATCTCAATTTAATTTTCATCCAAGCACGATTGTTAAAAAATTTACCTAACTTAAGCAGGATATTAGGCCAAATAATTGCTGAATAAAAAAAATTATTGATATTAAAATGAGATTTATAATAAGAAGTGAATGAGTATAATATCTAAAGTACAAAACAATTTGTCTTTATGGTATTATTCTAAGAATGATGAAACATATATTTGAAGGAAGATGAAATTGTTTTATAGGAATTGTTATAATTTACTAATTTTTAAAGATCTAATACAATTGAATTCCAATTTAATAAAATTAGTAATCAGATAATTATATTCTATTTATTTTATTGAATATAAGGTTTTTTTATATAATTCTGGATGATATTTATTTTTGTTATTTGATAAATTTTAAATTAGCCTTAATGTTTAATGTTAGTATCGCTTAGGATTACTACTACCAAGCAAAAATGCTTATTTATATTCAATACATTTTATATTTTTGTAACTTCCTTCTACTTTTTCAAAGTAAAATATATGTATAAACACTAACTTGTAATTTGGAGAGAATAATACAAATGTTTTTTTAAATAAATAAATTAAAAATAAGGTATGTTTATTTAATTTAATAAAATAACTCTAAATTTAAAAATTGTTTAATTTAAGCAAGTAGTTAGTTTTAAATAGCTAAAAATTTGCAAAATCTACTCATTTGTATAAAAATTAATCTATAATTTATTATTGAAGAAAATGTAATGTGTAACTAAAAGAACAACTATAATACAAAACGAAAAAAACTGACAGTTTGAATTTATTAATTTAGCAATACAATTATTTAATCTAATTTTAATTAGGTATTTTTACAAAAATTAAGTTTATTATAAGATTGAAATCAGAGTACTTCTTAAATTTTTAAGAATTTTCATGTGACTTTATATCTTCTAAATTACTGGTAGTATTCACTTTATCTGTTATTAAAATGATCCTCTAAAAAGTCACTATTTGTTTGTTATATTTCATTTAAATGGTCTGCTTAATATAGAAGCTCTAAGTAATTACAATTATATCTAGGTCTTGTAGGTAAGAACCAATAAAATTAGTTTTATCCAAAGATTTACACTAAAGAATTATAAAATGTTGTAGGTCTTCCATAAATTTCTTTATATGATTCTACTGTAGTTTAATTAGTTTTGATAGAATCAATCTAATCTCCAAGGAAAGAGGAAATCAAAAATAAAAATAATACACTCAAAACTATAAATAATATTGCCTATTTAAATAAATAAAAATATTTTTAAAAAATAATAATGTTTAGAGATTTCTAATCATATTTAGATTTAATTCTTCTGATGAATTTGCTAGTAATTTATTCATCAAATAAATTAAAACAAATAAATTTTGAATTAAGAATTTACTATAATGTGTTTCCATGTCATACCAACAAAGACCATAAATAATTTAGGAGTATTTAAGTAGAGAAGGACAGCACTAAAGCATAAATAAATTACAACTAGCAGGCAATAAATGAAACAATGTAATAAAAAGAGAATGAAGTATTTTTGATTTTTGATTCCTACACAATTATTAATCCAAGTGCAGTGATGATCCATACGGAATACACATTATTCACATGTTTTACAATGATGAGCTCTCATTGGCTTCCATTTATTATCTTTACATCTTTTACAGTAGTTTAGCATATTTTCTTCTATAAAATCAAGAGGAGGTTCTAATTTTCTATTTATTAAAGAATTAAATGAGAATAATTGTATTTTATCTAATTCTAATATAATTATGTTCATCCTTTATTTATAATAATATTCCCTTTAAGAACTCTTTTAATACATGTAATTTTATCATCATTTTTTAAATAAACTAAAAACTAAATGTTTGCTTTCTAATTGAACTAATTATTTTGCTCAGATATAATCATATGGATTGCTAAATTTATTTATTTATTTACTTCATATAACCAGGATCTGTAAATGCTGCTCTTAAATAACTTATATATGAGAGGAAGAAAAATGTTTGGAATAATATAAAAAGACAAGTTCCTGTATTATCCAATTCCACTCCTTTCACCATTTAATAAAATCTTCGCTCTTCTTTGAACCATCTTTGTAGAAAGAATTTATACACAACATAATTAGCTAATAAAAGTAAAGCATTCGTTGCTACTAATAGAACTCTTCCAAAAATTACATCACCCATATCCTTTGACTTGTGTTTAAAAGGTGGAGGACCTTAGCCGTTTTAGGATTCTTAATTTTCCTCAAGAGAATCGAAGCTATCGTAACTTTCGTTTTCCTCCATTTGAAAAAATTGTTTTAAAATATTTGCTTTTAAAAATAACTTTGATTACAAATTTACAAAGATTAATGAATAATTGGAATCAACATAAACAAACTAAGAAACAAACAAAGAAACAAAGAAAATCTAACAAAATTTCTTAAATTATGTAAATTTCTTATTATTTTGTTTTCTAAGACAATTAACAAATGATGCAATTTCTTGATGTTTTTAATCAATGAGTATTTGTAAGATATTAATTAAAAAACAAAAGATTTTTAATAATTTTTCTTAATTTCGATCAATCAATCAATCTATCCATCTTTATTTATTTACTTAAAAGCAATTAAGAAATCAAATGGAAAATACTTAAAAATATTCATTATTAATTAAAAAATTGCATCACTCTTTGCATGCATAAGATACATTATAGTATAATCCAAATAAAAGGTATGCTGGTTTGTTTATTAGTGTGTATGCATGTATAATGTCTAGCATTTACAAAAATAATAAAACCAAAAGAGTAATGTGAATTAAAAAGTAGAAGAGATATTTGAAAGGGAATTGAAAGAAATATTATAACTATTGAAAGGGAAATATATATAAAGAGTATTGAATTAGGTAGTATATACTATACAATTATTATTACTATTTATAAAACGGGGATATATGCATATATGACTTTTATCATTTTTCATATTTATTTTCCCCTATCATAAAACTTTATTATCATCAGAATTCATTCTGAAAGTTATTATCAACCAACCTTAGCGGCTGGAAATGGTTATTCATTCAGAAGGATTAGCTGACAATCGCCAATTTTCTCATTGAGGGAGATTGTTTCTTCTTTGACATTCCTTAAGAACATCCAAGTAAGGTTGGCACATAGCAATTTCACTTTGGCTCTTCAAACACTATATTTTTAATTTAAAGATATGTTAATATATTGAAAATGCGTCATAAAAAGCATTCTAAGATTTCTAATTAAATAGAAGAATTAATTTTTTAATTTCTTACAGTTGAGAAGTTGCCCATTTCATCACCGCAGATCTAAGTTTATTGTCTTTGTTGAACTTGTTCGGGAGCTTGTTATTGTTGTTGAGATTGTCCATGAGAACCTAATTATTTTAGCATACAAAAACATATTTAATACAAGCTAATTTTGCATTTTATGTATTATTTTTCCTTAAAAGGCATTCAAGAATTAACTATTTCATTGATATTTTTCTTCAAATTATTTCACTTTTCAATTAATTTTTTTCATCTCTTAACTTTTTAGATTCTAATTATGGAATATTGACTGCCTTTTAAAGATAATAACGATAAATTATAACTAATTTGTTTACCAGAACCAGTAACGGATCTAATGGCTTGGTGAGCAATTTCAGAACCAGCACCGAAAGCCATACCTGACATAACCATACCGCCCAAACCGGAGAACATACCACCGGAGGATTGAGCTTATTGAGGAGGAGCTTATTGAGTGGGGGCGGGTCTTTGAGCAGTAGCAGTGTTTCTAGGAGGAGGAGTAGAGCTTCTACCACCGAAACCACCGGAGCTTGCTGTTTATTAAAGAAAAAAATATTTTAGAATGATATATTTTAGGTATATAAATAGAATTAATTACATCTTCTAGGCATTTTATTTGAGTTAGTTAATGTTCTTTTTTTAATTAGATTGTTTTGCTAGTTTTTTTGGGAATTATTAATTATTTTGATGTTTGGCAAGGAAAGTTCAGAGTACTTATAGCAGAGTTTTCAGGAAGATTCTATTCTAATTGAGTCAACACACCCATTCAAATCAAATCAAAAATAGGCTGAATATTCTTTATTCTTTCCACATACATACATAAATTAAGGCATTCATTCATACATACATACTTATTATTTATTTATTAATTAACTTTCTACTAAATTTTCTTTCTTCTTTTTTTTAGAAATAAGAAAAAAGCTGAGCAAATTCCATTTATTTTAGAATTGTAATGTGATTTATTAGAGTAGCTGTTTATTGATAAATTAATTATAGAGAAAATATATTCTTGGCCTTTCATCCAATATTCCATCATTTTAGCACACTCAATGCTTATATCTCTCCCTTCAAAACTTATTCACTTTAATAGAAATTTCTAAAATACTGACTTATTATGTGTGAATTGAGCGCTCAATATCTAACTAAATTTTGTTTGCCTTACATTCACTTAATTTTATTTAAAATTATATATGGGCTGTTAGTTTATATATTTATTCATTCTAAAATCTCTAATTAAATGTTTTCATAAAGCTAAGAAAATGCTTGCTTTCATTTGATAGATTTGCCCATTTTACTCATTTTAATTGCCATTTTAAAAACGGTATAATAGATAGCCTTAATTTGATTGGCTTTTATTGTTTTCTAGAAAAATCTTATTTTTGTTGTCTATTTTTTAAATATCTATAATATGTAATCTGTTGGATTAAATTGATTTCTACGAATACTTTCTACTTTCTAAACTATTATTCTTTGTCTATTCTCCATATTAATATAATAAATTTATTTTCCGCAGTTTTTACATCCTTTAAAAAGCAGAAATTTATTAAAAATCTATCTACCTTTTCCTAAAAGAATGCATATTTATTTTTTAAATAAATAATTTATATAAAAAAGAAATCTCTAATTTATTTTCTTGTAATTAATAAAGTACATAATTTTATCCACAAAAATATTTAAATCTGTAAGAATACTATCTGTCTATCTAATATGATTATTTTCTTTTAAATTTTAGAAACCTCTTAATAAATTTGCATTTATTTTAAATTTATATGAATAAAAAAATTAATTGAATTTATAAAATAGTATTTTTAAATATTAGAAGAATTTAAAGTGATAGTTATTATAATTATGCCATTAGAATTTCAAATTAATTAAAAATAATAGAGCCATCCATCCATACAATTATTATGTGGATATGATTTTATTTATACCTCCCTCCTACTTTAACTATTTAAAAATATTTTAAAAATGCTTAATTTTCGAGTTTTTTGGGGGGGAAATCTCTAAGACGGATACTGTATTTAAAAATTTAAAAATGATAGGGTATTTTTATAAGAAAAGAATAATTTAAAGATATAATGAGAATGAAATTATATTGGATAAAGGAGAATAATAAATATAAAGTTATGAATGAATTTACTTAGTATTTTATAAAAATTATTGAAAAAATTAATTGAATTCTGACTTAAACTATAATAGAATATATTTGCAACCTTCACTTTTAAATATCTTAATTATTTTGTAACTACTAAATTCTTTTTTTGTTGCTTTATTTTCTGCTCAAAGCTTAGTAGACTTCAAATGTGTTTTACTTAAATCCTATGATGAAGATTTTAGAACTCTCAATATAGTAAAATGATGAGATAAATTTAACATCTGAAAAGGGTAACAAATGAGAATTATAGGCATTGTTGACATCGAAAAGAAGGATACAATGATAAGCTTTGGAGTATTAAAATGGATGTATCAGCAATTAGCTTTTGTTTATCATTTAAATGAGATCAGCTGAGAAATCTAATACTTTTATCAGCTCTAAAGTATAAGGGTTCCAAAGCTTGCAAGTTCTATCATAAGAAGCACTAAATAATAATTCTTCATTATATTTCGATTATTTCAATATTTTCAATATATGCACAGAGCTTATATGTGCCTTTTCTATTACTTTTTCGCATTATAAATTAACTTTGCTGCAAAATGAAATATCTACTTCATTTCCTACTATTATGTAATTCTTCCATTTTTCTATTGAAATAACAGGTTTATTTAAGAAGTTTTAGCATATTCTTTTTTTGTTTTTCAAATTAATCATCCCTACTTCTGAATTCTCACCTGCATAATAGAGTAAATTTTAAGTAAGTAAGATCTCACATCTACTATTTAAAGGGATCTATTAATAGAGGGTAAAGCTAATTTAAGAAGGATCTTTTTTGTAAATCAGCATAGTATTTGGTGACAATAGAGCAATCAATTTCTTCTGCTTTTGCTAATAAATAATCCTTCTGACCCATCCTTAATTCTAATGAAGGATATAAACTAATTATTTGGTATTAATGTCCCAAAATCTGATTTCATAAGATACTGTATTACTTGTTGCTATGACATTTTCATCTATTTAAATGATATTATTAATATTATTCAGCATCGACCATCTTTTTGAAATCGGTCTTCTTCTTTCTTACATGTGGGCATGTTCTTATTTGAATTTCTGCTCGTAGCAGTAAAACTAGTTATGGTTGATTTGAGTTTGCTTTCTTAAAATCATCATATTTTATTGTTCTACTTATTAAATTATGCTTTTTAATTTATTTTGAATTTATTATCAGTATTATTATTTGGTAAACAATAAATAAGACACCACATATCTGAAATTCCTTCTAAATATTAGTATTTTAATTTTCATTTCTGATGTCTTATTTGAAAAAAAAATCAAATAATTAAAGCTATCAACAAAAACCAAAAGCTGAATTAATATATGATAAACCATCATAGCAATATATTATTTTAGCAATTAATTATTTTTACTTCAACATATACTTTTTAAAATCTATTATAGTTAATTTAAAATTAAGCATAGGATTTAAATTTTAATTTGATAAAATATTATAAGAAAGAATAAAAGAATATATATTTATTTATTGCATTAAATGATAATCGATAAAGAAAGCTATATCATTAACATTACCTAATTAAATATTAAAATAAATCATGAATCCTATAGATTAAAACAAGTATTAATCATATCTAGAGATCATTATTTAAGCTAGAAATCAGATTATTAACTCAGATAAATAGTTAGGGAAGAATCGACATACATTTAAATGCAATTAACTCATAAAATGGATAGAAGAGAATGTAAAAGTAAAGCGTTAAAAAGATGAATTAGTGAATGATATTAATATGTATTTATTTAACCCCGAAGAGCATTAATAAGTAATATATATTTTGGATAAATCCATTTCTACTTTTAAAAATGATGCAAAGCTAGCTAGATTCATTTAAGATGAGTATAAAGAATACGCCAGTGATGAATCAATATTGAACATTAATGAAGATTCCTTAAAATAATAAAGTAAATCAATCTCATTTAAATTGGTATCATTGGAATGTAGTTTTATTTATGATTGAAATATTATTTCAAAAGAATTCTTCTATGAAAGTGATTATAAAAATGATGCATACATGGAAGACCCTTCAATGCTGATGACTGATATTAGAATAACTTTATAAGAGTTAAAGGCTTAAGCTTTAAGTGATGATGGATCTTCAATTGATTATGAAAAAATAGGATAATCAGACATATTCAATTAAAGATTTTAAGAATTAATTTAGAAATTGCCTTTTATTAATTAGCAAGTACTGATCAATAATTTTAATATAAAGGTGGCTTTCTTCTTAAATTGTTATAACATCTTAAATATACATTCAATAATATAATGGAGAAAATCTAAGCAAAGTTATAACATGTCTTCGTCAGAGAGATCAGATTTCTATAATAAATATTAATATAATATCGCTGGCTAAAACTACTCTCTTAATGACATTGAGCATGGGATTCTAAGAAAGAATGATAACTTTGGCAATTCTAAGTTTAAAACTTTTTGTTTACTCTTACAAGGTAATAGTATTTATTCTTTATTATTGTTACTTAATATTTTATAAATATTGTTGATAGGAAAATCTTTAAGTGATAAGTCAAAACCTAGGTTTTACAGTTATGATCCAAGAAGCAAACTATGTGTCTAAAGTACTGATTTTAGAATTCACTTTTGTTTAAATTGTGGTGCTAAATCATGTCCTCCTATTAGAGTCTATGACCCATTGAAATTAGATAAATAAATGGAATTAAGTGCAAAATCATTTATAATGGATAATGTAAATGTAGTTGAGATAGTGGCAAACAAATAATATAAAGTTTAATTAAGCATGCTGTTTAAATGGTACAAAGATGACTTTGCAAATAATGACTATAATCTATTTGATTTACTCTCAAACTATACATCTGAGATAAATAAAGAATATCTCTAAAATATAATCAAGAATAAGCTTAAATACAGTATTTAATACACCAATTATGATTGGACAATAAATAATTATATTAAGTAATGACTAATGTTAATCATTTATTTCAATTAATAGTATAAACAAACTATAATTTTATTAACTAAATTAACTGTGTTTATTAAATAATATTTTAATCTCATTTAAACATCTATCCTTCTTTTTCCCTTCTCCTTAAGATCATTCTTTTTCTTCTTCGTCTGACTTTTCATTAATTTATTATGATTCTTCTTCTGTTAGATTTTAATTTTTCTCATCACTTTAATAATCAAAAGCAAGTCCTTTGGATCTAAAGTATTCTTCTTTTACCTATGAAATATAGAAATATTTTTAAAGAAGAAAATATTAAAGTAATTATATTGTACTTTTTCTTCTATTTTAGCATTTTAGTCTAACTTGATATCTGATAGGAAGGATTATATTTGATTAATCGCTCTTATCTATACCGTCGTCTCCTATATTATTTCACTAATGGTTTATGCTATTAATGGATATTCTTTAAAGAAATCATCATGCTTTTCTATAATTTTTTCAATTAGCTGCTAGGACTCAGTGAGATATTAATTCACTTAATCAATATTAATAGAGAATCCACTGTCTAGATATACTTTCTTTAAAGACCCATTTAAAAATTCTTAAAGATTCTTTGCATAATCGCTAAATTCATCAAGTTTACTAAATATTTCTTTATAATTCTTATACTATATTTAAATTAAATAAATTTTAATTATTTAATATTCATTTTTAAGCTAAAAATGGAATTACTTCTATGGCTAATACTTCTTCTAATGCATTAATCGCTCTTTCTCTTAAAATCTTGGTTTGAAGTTATATATTACTATCAATCATATCTTTGAGTTACTGCAATCTATCAGTGAATTGAATCTATTTTATTTATAAAGAAAGTTATCTTCTCTTTATTCATTCTACTCTTAATAAAATTACTTCAAGTTGCTGTTATTGTTTATTCATTTTATCTTGCAGCGTAGCATTTAAGAACTGATATTGTAATAAATAGGATCTATAATTTTCATACTTTTTGAACTATTAATCATACAATAATTTTTCTTAAAACTAATTCTCATTCAATGAATCATTATTATCATCATCAAGAACTACTACTTTTAACGAAATACTTTACAAATCTTAATAAGAGAATAATTTTATTGAATACTCTTTGATTTTTAAGAAGAATTTGATAGAACTTAAGATGCACTTTAAGGTCTTGGAATCTATTATTTTTAAATATCTTTTTGGTTTTATTTCATTACTTATATATATCTTAATAAAAACTAATAATTTAATGATCAGTTGATCAATCAATCTCTATTCGATAATCTTTCAATTTTTATAAAATTATGAATTCAAAAATTATCCGCAAAATTATAATATAATTCTAATATCTATATAAAATTAATAATGAAAAGTTTATTTAAATATCTAATAAATATTGATTTAAATATAATTTAAACATTCAATAAATCTACTCTTCATTTCTAATCTAATTTGATAAATAATATCTATTTTAACATTAATAAAAACATGATAAATATTTCAAATTTACTGAAATAAATATCCATTTAATATAAGTAATTAATGGTTATAATTTAATTGTTGCCATCTATTTCTTTATATCTTTAATATACTTTTATTATGGTGTTTATCTAAATTAAAACAAAATATCCTCTCAATATTGTCAAAATTGAAAACAACTTTATTACAGAAGAGAGATTAAAATACAATTATAAATACAAAAATTACTAAATTAATGTAACTAAAAGTATGATAGAACCAAGTGGTAAGAAAAATTGAAAAAAAAGATTAATTTAGAGTTTTACTTTTTCTTAAAATTGTTTAGTTACTTAAGGTTTTCTTTATGAAAAGTTTAGGGAATTTAGATAAAGAGGATGAAATTTACGACATGTGGATGGAAAGTATTTTTGGAAAAGGAATATCTAAACATAAATTTAGATTTGCATTTATAATAATAGGATTTACAGTTTAAATTTACAGAAAAATCTCTAAAGAAATTTCTAATGGTAATTCACGCAATATACGAAATACTAATAAATTTGTGATAGAGTTTACATGTTTTTTTTAGTAAAGCCGCAGAAAAATATCTTTAATAATTTAATCAGAAAAGCCAAAAAAAATTGTAAATATTATTAAAATCTTAATTTTTAGTAAATCCTTTAAAAAGAGAAAGAAAGAAAAGAAATTTAAAAAGAAGACAAAAATGGAATTAGTTTAGCAAGCAATCAATTTCATCGAGCCATACAAATATGAAAATGACTGGGTGAAGACTATTCGTTATTACAACGATATGTTTTGGTACACCTATTCTGTTGCAGGTATGGTAAGGAATTATTTCATCTCATCCTTTATTTAAAAAGATTTAAGATTGATTAGATCGATAGATAGCATGACGATTCACTAAAATTAAAGCAGATAATAGAATAATTAAAGTTTCCTTTTTTTATATAAATAGATTCCCTTGTTGATTATCACTGCTTATAGAATCTTCAAGCCAATTGAAAATCCTAAGTAATATTAAGATTAGTACAATTTCAAGAAAACTCCCGGCTTTTTCATTGTTAAGTCACTCACTTTTGTTGCCTTCTATTACTATGTTCTTGACACTCTTTTAACAGCTATTGATGGCAGTTATATGAATGTTTGCAGATTAGCTTTCTTAAGTCATCATGTTCCTTCTATTCCTCTTCTTTACTATATTAACAAACTCAATTACCTACCTTGGTGGACTCTTGTCATTGCTTGTAAATTATTATTTATTCTTACTTAATATATACAAATAGTTTAAAATAAGTATATGCAACAGATCAAAAAATTTAGCAAAATTAACTTTTTCAAGATTTAAATAATAATTTATTCTTTGCATATTATAATAAAGCATGGCACGCTCTTTTAATTGCCCTCCCTGATTACTAAATTTTGAACTATCCCTATCTTTGCTTCATTTTCTACTTCCATTATATGATTTTCTATAAAGAACCCTACTGCACAATTGGAGTCTACAGACAAATTTAGAAAGTTTTCCCTTTCATGTACATTGCTCTCATAATTATCTGGTGGACTGACTGCAAGAATCTTTTACCCTTCGTTTGAAATTTGTATTGATAAATAGTCAATCAATAAATTAGTTTGGTAAAGTAAAGTTATAAATCAAACAAAAAAACAGAAAAATAAAAAAAAGAATGCATTTTGAATCATAAAATCTTATTTAATTTAGTTAATATATTTATGCTTGATTATGTATGTATTCGTGTATAATATCAGTTATTGTATATTTTAATTTCATAAAATATTCTTTAAAACTTATTCATTCTAACTTTCTCTTTCTTTAATAATATCACTCAATCCTCATTTTCAATTAATTATTATTATTCATTCATACATACCATCCATCCATCAATCAATTTATTAATTAATTAGTAGTTTGATTTCAAGTTATTTGTTGTCTTTTCAAGTTTATACATAGAAGGATTTTCTTAATATTTTAATAATTTTTTAATTAATATAATTAAAGGAATGAATTTATTTAATAATACTATTGATCTAAATAAATATTAAAAATGGAAGAAGAAAATAAGATCTTAATAGAAGATGATATAAGAGAATAATTAATGAAATCATTTGAAAATAATAGAGGAAATATATTATTTTCGATGATTTTAAACTCAAATGAAGATTAATAAAATATAGAATTAGCTAAAAAACTAACGTTTATCATTAAAAATAATGCATAAATACTAAAGGAAAGTATAGCTAAATTATTTGACTTAATAAAATACCTAGTCAATCTTTAAATACTCAGTTATTAGATTAAAAAAGGTAATTAGATAGGAATTTAAGGTGCTAAATTTTTATCAAGTGCTGTATCTCATACTTAAAGTTTAATAAAACTTTCAATAACAATTTGTTCATAAAATAATATTTAATCAGAAGGAGCTTATTAATTATTTAAGGGATTGGGATTTTTAAGGCTCTTAAAGAATTTAACTATCAGCTTATATGATGAGAGTATTGATTCAAAAAGCTTTTTAGGATTAGAAGAGAGTCTTTAGAATCTTAAAAATTTGGAAAAGTTTAAACTATAATTAATAAATATTAATATTTAAGATACATTTTTTTAGCATTTAGGGAACAGTTTAAAACATTTAAATCAATTAACTTATTTGGACATAAATATTTATGATATCTTGGAAAATCGTTAAAGAGAATTAAGTCCTTTGATAGATGGATTCTAAGCCCTTACCAATTGCTAAAAATTTATTTTAAAACTAGTATTTCCATCAATTGATAATAACTAAGTATACAATTTATCTAGGATTTTAAATAAATTAACGTCTTTAAAAGATCTATAGCTGAATATAAAAGGAGAAAAATAATAGGATTACTCATCTTAAGTATTGTTTCAAAGCAATAATATCAAAGGTATCACTAAATTAAAGTTACATATTTCTGATTAAACAGAGTGGCTCATAGATATTTTTAATAAATCAGTTAATCTAAATAGTCTAAATATTGTTCTAAATAAAAAGGTTACTCTCAGTGATTTAGCTATTTAAAATTTATGTAAATCTTTTTAGCATTTAACTTAAATAATAAACTTAGAACTAACTTTTAGCTAAAAAAGTATTGTCTCTGAAGATAGTTTAATTTAATTAACATAAGCTATTAAGCACTGCAAATCTTTACTTAATTTAGTTATAAATACCGATCATCCTTTCAAATTGTGTTTCTTAGGAGTTTTAACTGATATTTAGTTAAAAAGTTTAGAAAATTTCAATAACCTAGTATAATTTAGAGCAAATAAAAACACAAAATTAGTTGAGTTTTTCTATTTTAAAATTGAAAAAGGAAGTAGTATTGATTAGATAAAAGGTTTATGTCATGCTCTAAAAGAATTGAATTCAATTAATTTATTCTTTACTGAGATATTTAAGAGAAATAAATTATTCCCAGAATCTATTAAATATCTTTTTACCCACATTAGTTAAATTAAATATTTGGAAGTAGATGTATTAGCTCTTTCATAGAAGAATAAGATCTGCTCTTCAATTTCCAGTAATATCTCAATTCTATAAAATTTAGAGAAAGTTAAGTTGAAAATTCACTAAAAAAAGGAGAATATATTGTTTAATGAATTATTCTACAACTTGGGATTATTAAACAACCTAAAAGAATTAGATATTCGTTTTTAAGACTGCAAATAAACTGAATTTTATGATATAAACGAAAAAGAAAAGTTGTACCCTTAGCTTACAAACTTATCACTTGAATATTTAAATAAGAACTGCATCAGTCTCAATTTTATCATGAATTGGTTTGGCTAAATGAGGAATTTATCAAATCTAAAATTTATTTAAAAAGGATATTATCGATCTCCTGATATTATAAATTTGTAGATTCTTAATGATTTTAAGGATTTGTCAAATATTAGTACTTAATAAACTTCCTTAAGTTAATATGATCAGTTTTTAATGCAACAAATACCAGAAGATAAGAGTTTTTATTCAAGATTAAAAGTACTTCACTTAGAATTTCAACAAAAAATTGACACATAGATTTCATTTAAAGAGAAATTGAGTTAACTAATTAATCTAGAAACTCTAATTCTCAATGTAAATTCTTATTTCTTAGATGTGCTCATTGTCAACCTATTATAGGATATCAAAGAGATTACAAATTTAAGACATTTATCGATTGGATTAAATTATTCACATTAAATGTATTCTACAGCGCTCATTGAATCTATTAAAGCTCTGAAAAAACTTATATACTTTTAGATTCCCAAGCAAAAAAAATAAATTAAACTTTTGTAATAATCATTAAAAATTAAACAACTTGTTATCTTTCATTAACCTTTTAGATAATAATAATATAATTGAATTTTGTAATAACTCTTCTTTAAAATAGACTTAATATTTCCAATCAATTATGAAGTTCATTTGCTTTTATTTTTATTATTTTTATCAATTTTCATTTATTTTATTTAATTATCTTTAATAATTATTTAATAATTAATACATTTTTTTAATCTTCCCAAAACAAATAGCATTTTTATTAGTAAAATTAGTTTCATTAGTAACTTAACAATAGAAATCCTATTAATAAATATAGTATTTATTGGTAATATTTCAATCAAATAATAATAAATTAGATAAAAAATCAAATTAACTTTATTCTTCATAGATTATTTAATTAATTACAGACATTAAGAATTTCTTTTTCAAAATGTTTATTTATTATAATCTTTTAGTTTAGTCCAATTCCTAAATGAGTTTTGTAATTAATTAATATAAATTAAATTGGTTAATTTACTTATTAGATAATTGAATCTTAACAAACAAAAATGATAGATAAAAGTGTAATACAAAAAGACAATAAATAATTAGAATTAGATTATGA
The DNA here is from genome assembly GCA_000260095.1 of Tetrahymena borealis. NCBI lineage: Eukaryota > Ciliophora > Oligohymenophorea > Hymenostomatida > Tetrahymenidae > Tetrahymena > Tetrahymena borealis. Next base: position 248,853 of record JH651254.1, on the reverse strand, counting down.
AATTGATAAAATCATTAATATAAAGGATAAATCTAAATCTTTCAGGAAAAAAAAAGAATTTTAGAAAAATTTCAATAGATTAGTAAAAGCCAAAAATGTAAATTTGTTTTTTAAATCGAATGTTTATGTTTCATAAAGTAGAGCTAATTTAATCTTTGAAAATCTTATGAAAGCAATTAATATTGAGGAACTCACTTTACAAATTAATAAATATAGTTAATTTAATACTGAAATTCCTTTACAAATTTCTGCTTGTATTTCATAGCTGCCACATCTAAAAAGCCTATTGATATAAATTTCTAAACACAGTTAAGTAAAAAGTTGTCATATCAGATAAATATTTTAAAGTTGTTAAAGCTTAAAATATATTGAAAAACTTTAGTTTAGAATTTGTGGAATTGAAATAGAATAGAATGATTTAGAAATAGCTGAATAGAGCTTAAGGAATTTAAATAGCCTAACTTAATTGGATCTTTGTTTAATTAATACCAAATTAACAGATTAAGGATATAAATCAATAGCTAATATAATATCTAATTTACAAAATAGCTTAAAAATATTTAGACTGAATATTTTTGAAAATAATATCATTTCTGAAAACTCAATCAACAATATCATTGGAGCTTTAATCTCTTTAAAAGTTGTTTATTTGCTCGATTTAAAAATGAATTTTTTAGAAATTAAACATTCATCGTAACAATACCTCTTAGAATCTTTTGAAAAGTTAGACTCCCTTAAGATTTTATTACTAGAAATACAAAAGAAAAAAGTGTTAATGAAACCTTATTTCATTTAAAGTTTAAAGAATCTTTTACATTTGAAATTAAATATAAATAACTACCTTAACTTTGAAAATTTCACATAGATTTTCCCTAGTTGCTACAATTAATTAAGCAAATTAAAGATATTGGATATATCTTTTGATGACAATTTTACTGGTAGCACAAAGGATTTAGGTGAAGTTTTAAAACAGCTAAATTGTTTAAATTATGTGAAAATAAAATCTAAACAAAATAATTTATTTGGAGAAGAAGGACTCATAAATCTATATAATCGAATTAAAGAATGCAAATTAAAATATGTGATGATTCAAATACAAGAGCCATTTGCTTTGTGCTTTCTTGGTTTAATACATGATTTAAATAAGTACTTATTATATTTATAATTAATTCATTTTAAGTCAAAACCTGTATCATACTATTGTAACAATAATAATAAAAGAATGCTTTTGAGCGATAATCTCCATAAATAATACATAAATGAAGAATAGGGTATTAAAGGATTATCTTTTGCTTTCAATCAATTTACTGATATAAAAATCCTATTATAATATGTAGTATTTAATGGAGATATCTAATAATTATAGATGTTCTAAAAATCTTTAGGATTATCCTCATTTAATTAAACATTTGAATTAAATATTTCCATACTTAAAATAAAACACATGAATTTCAATCTATTTGCCAGCAGCTTTGAGAATTAATAGAATATTTCATCTCTTACACTTACAATCAATCCTAATATTCTGTCATGTATAGAAATTTCTAAAATAATACACAATATTGGATTATGGAAAAATTTAAAGAAATTATCACTAGATACAAAGAAAGGAGATTTCATTGTATCAGATGAAATATAGATAAATCTTAATGAGCAATAGAGTGAACTAGAATATTTGAGTGTCTCATCTAAACTTAAATTACATGACATTCATAGCGATCATTTTCTATATGTTTAGATAAGCTAACTTATCAATTTATAGACATTATGTTTAGATATAGAAGAATCATAATATAACAATTAAAATTATTTGGCTTTAGCTAATGCTATTAAATCCTTACCAAGGCTCAGAAAATTAAAATTAACATTGTATGATAGTATGATTAATTTAGTTAAAGAGTCAATTATTTCAATAAATATGTTTTCAAACATAAGATAACTAAAGTTAGATGTCATTTATTTAGTTAATCATGATTTCCTCTCAAAATTTATAGTTTCATCATTTACAAACTTAGAAGGCATATCATTGAATAATATAAACAAACAGGAATCTGTATTAAATTTGTTACAATCTATTTCCTAACTCAAAAAACTCACTAAATTGAGAATAGATGCGAGAAAAATATAATTAAATGCTATTGGGAATCAAAATATGATGGAATCACTTCTTAAATTACAAAATTTAAGTTATTTAAATATACATAGTCATTCATATTATTATTTCAGTTAATTTAAACTTTAGGAGAGTTAAAAGTAAGAATTAAAATAAAAATTAATAAGGTTAACAATAATTAAAGCCTGAGTTTTTATTTGTATTTAACTTCTCAATCTCATTTTGTTATATCATAAAATAATATTTAATTAGTCTATCCTTCATTTTTATCTATTGTTTTTTCAATTATCTTAAAATACCAGGATAATCATGTAGTAGAAATACTCTTATTCAAATAATCAAATAATCATTCAATTAACCTTATTATTTATTTCAAATACTCTTCTATTTATTATCTAAGTATTTACAAACAAAAAACAAGTAAAATAGTTTAATTTTATCAAAGAAAAATAGGAGATAAATTTATGAATATATTTTTTTTTTTGAGGGTTCAGGTTATATTTTATTTTGTATTATAAACACCTTATGGGTTAATTTTATTTTAAAGTAATAAAAAGAAATTTTAAGAATTACTAAACCCTCCCATTTTTTTCAATAAATTGTGAAATAATTATATATTTTATGTAGATGAGAAAAAGCAATTAGATACCCAACAACTAAACTGATATAATTTTATTGTGAGAGAAGAGACGAAGAGCTGGGATTTTACTACAAAAAAAAATGTAAATAATATGACTTAGAATATAAATATAGGTTAATAAACTATTCATTAAATATGTATGTCATTTATTCATTCATTCTTACTAACTGAGGGGACTTTTGATATGGTGTTAAATCATAATACTCGCTGTTATGTAAATCAAGCAATGGGATAATTAAATAAGCTTAGATGACAAAGTAAGGATAAAATTATTTATGTGATATATTTTGCAAAAAATGTCTAGCTTTATGACAAATTATTCTAAAGTATCAAGTTATTGATCATCTTTGAATTTATTTAGCGATGTAAATAGGAATTATCATTATTTTATTGTCATTAACATAAATATTAGGGATTATTTTGAAGTGCAATTTCAAAACATAATTACCTATTATCATTATCAATGACCAAATTTGCAAACTTAATTTTGTTAACGATTTCTGAAATCGTCATAATAATTATATTAAATCTTATGTGTTAAACTAAATAGAAAGGGATTATATTCTTAATCTAATGGTGAGTGACATAGTAAGGTAAAAGACATTGAATCAAATTATAATTTTATTCATATTAAAAATAAATATTGATGGATATATATGCTAGTATCTAAATTTAATATTTTATCCTTTAAATGTGGGAGAAATCAAGGAAGTTACTATTCAACTTAATGAAAAAAAACGGAAAATATTCTGAAGTATTTTAAGGAAAACAAACTTAAAGATTAAATCAGGCATTAATTAAAGAAAATCAAAAATAAGTAAATATATGGATATAACAGAAAGTATATTTTTGGGTAATTTTTAAATAAATAAATATCTTCGTCAATCTTCAATTTCGTAATATGCTAAATCACGTATTAATCTTAATGCATTGATTCACTCTGTGATATTGTCCAAGAAGCCATCTCTAAAGCTAAAAGTGTAAATTCCATTCCATCCTTTACCAAAGACATAGATTCTATTCATTTAATTATCATAAATTCAAAATCTAAAATTATCATCAAGTATTTACGTATTATTATATTCATTGGCTGCAATAGTATTTGGATGAATTAAAGTATCTTTGTCTTGTCCTAATTCAACACCACGAGAGGCAAATTTAGAAACTTCTTCAATGTTAACAGTCCTTTATTAATATTACATTTTAGAAAATGTTGATTCATGCTTGAATGAAAGTAAAGATATATTGCAGAATTAAATAAAAGTAATATTTACTTAATGAAAGAGCCTTTAATCTTATCGAAGACGTGAATATTAGAAGTATTCATTTCGAGAATCAAGAAATATTTAGAAAATGATGCAATTTAGAAATTTTCGAGATTGTTAAGTTGTTCAAGTCCAGAAAGCTAATGAGATATAGATAAAGAAAGATATTATTCAGTTAAATAGAAATCTTAAGGAAAGTTAAGCTAAAGGGTTAATAATCTGGCCCATAATTATAAAAAATAGCGAAAATCATGAGAGAATTTGATTAATTTGGGCGAAAGGTACAAAATAAGTATATAAACAGCTTGCATTCGTAGATAAATATAGAGAAAAAAAATTAGGGAAGGTGTTGTAATGAATTTTCTAAAGACTCTCACAGAAAAATTAATGCAATTTTGAGTGAAAAAGTACTTCTAGATTAAAATTTATTTTGCTATTTGAGTAATAAATTGGCCACTAATATCCACGATTATTTGGAATCAAATTTGTTGATGTAAAATTAAATAGCTGTATCTCTTTTCTTCAACTCTTATTGAGCTTTAATAAATTTTGCGTTAGATTAATTGAAATGAGGATATAAGAAGAAACGGGAGTGATGTCTTTAATCAAAATTTATTTTCCTTTAAATCAAATTCAGTAAAATTTTTATACAATTAAGTAAGAGTAATTTGAGCTATTCCCTAGGGGGTGAAATAGAAATTTTAATTTTTAAAATATAGGATTGATTGTATGTAAATTCATTATCATTTTTAGATTATTTTTTGTTAATAATGAGCTCAAAAATAGTAATTATTTTTTTCATTTTGTTTTTTATATCTCATTTCTGGTTTACCTTCACGGAGCTTTTAGAACTTTAAAGATTTTAATTGATGAAATGGAGCTAATTCTCTTCATCTACTACAAGGATCTCCTTATTATCGTTGGTCTTCGAGAAATAAACTGCCTTGTAACGTGGGACTAATTTTTTCAAATTTTCAGTTTCATCTTGGCCAATTTAATCAGTGAAAATTCTAAATATTAAAAAAACGGAAATATTCTTATGTTATTTCATCAATTTGCGCAATCATTTATTTTCTTCTATGTTAAAGAATAAGAATAAATAGCAGATAATTCATTCTTGTGGGGGATTGTTCAAGTTAATTAAAAAAAAATAACTTTTAATTGAAATAGACAAGAAAGGAGGTAAATATCTAATTTTTTTCGAGTTATTGAATCGATAAACTCATTAAAATTGAAAGCAAAAGCAAAAGATAGATAGATATTTGTGTAATTGATTGTCTTTAATTGTAATATTGAAATGCTGTATTTTTTAAACTCTATATTACTTTTGATTAGGCTTAGAAATTAAGGTCACTTTTTAGTTATCTGAATAAACGTAAAGTAAATTTGATTCAACAATGCCCTTAGATCTTACAGACTTAGTTACTAAGTCCATCACGTTCACTTCTGTCTTTGTTGACTTAAAATCTTAGGTTAGATAAAACTATTGAGTTTCGAAGTCATAAGATATTGATTTCCTTTATTAGTTAAATTATAATTTTTAATCAAAGAGTAATTAATAGATTTATCTGCTAGCAGTAAATGCCCTGGAGGTATTATATATCCAAAATGACGAACAAATGATGAAACAATTAAATTTTTTTTGTTTCACGTTTTCCTTTACAAAAAATTTGGTTTTGAAAACACGAAAGAAAGAGGGTGGTTATCGTTAAAAAAATTAAAGTTACTAATAATGTTTATCTAATTAATTATTGATATGATTGTTATGAGTGTGTGTATTGGGGAAGTAAAAAAAATAATAATAATGTGAAGAAATGTTCAAAAGTGTAAAGTTGTTTGTTGTTTGATTTGATTGAATGTTTTTTCTTTGATTTTAAAGATAAATTAATTTGTAATTGCATAGAGAGATAGTTAGTTATAAGTATATAAATTATATAATGAATTAATCTTATGTAGGTATGCACGTATGCATGTATGTTTGTATGTAATGTGTAAGTTTTGTGAGTATTATCTATAGTATTATTTTTCTGTTTCTAAATAAATACTATTTAAATATATTCTATTTTATAAATAATCCTTTCTAAAAATATAATTTTAAATGAAACCCATCCCATTTTATTATTACTTATCCACTTAAATACTTTAATATCTAGTTTTTATTTGTCTCTCGATATAATGTATTAGTATTGGAGAAAAGACCTTACACTTTTATAATCAATTTTTTAATAATATGTCCAGATTTATAACATTTAATCTTGAACTCTCTGATATCATAAATATATAATGGTTTGTTTATATCTGAAAAATTAGTGGGTGAATCTATTGCATAGTTTTAAAATTTAAACAGCTGAAATTGCTGCAATAATAGTCTAAAACTTATTTCTTTCTTCTTTGTCTTTACAGAAAGGGATAACAATATTGTAAATTTATATTTTTGTCTCGAAGATGATATTATAAAATATATCATTATCTAGCTGATATTAGAGATACTTTTGGACTAGGTGTACTATATTTATTGTAATAAATGCTATGTAAGCAGTTGTTGGTAGAACTAATTGAAAATAATCAATGTGCGAAAGCCGAATGTTCGATTAAAGAAAAATGATGCAGCAGGGTTGGTCTTACATTATTTATTTTAACTTTAAGGAGGTGTTAGCTCTAATTGTAATAGTAGGTAAATTAAATAATTCAAAGTAAAGCTGCTTGCATTTTAAAGAGATAGTTATTCACTCTTTCTATAAAATTTTTATCATAATACGTTTTTGCAAAAATTGAGAAATTCATAGAGAGTTTTTACTTTTTACATATCATTGCTCATTTCAAAACATTTTCACTCAAGCTTTAATTAGGATTGTTCTGTCCTGATAAAAATTACTATTTCCATATTGATTTTGTTGGATTAAGTCAAAATACAATTAATTTCCCATTCAAAAAAAATTTAATTTATATATACAAGAGGCTATTAAATAATACCCTATAAATAGATAGTTAGAAAGATTTTCACTTATTCAAAATTCAAAATCCTAATTTTAGATAAGCACATTCTCAAAAATTTAAAAAGTATTTATAAAAAACCTTCGAAAAGGAGAATATTATTAACTTTCCATATTTTTTCATAAGCGCCTTTCATTAGTTTTCATAATAAGCCTACAAAAAAGACTAAAGTTTGAAGGAGAAAAATTTGGCATTTTTGGACTACTTTACAAGAAAAATGAAATGTGTAATAAAATGGTATAAACAAAAAGCTTTTTTAATTCTATTGAAAAGGAAAGTTATAAATAGCTTACGGAGAATAAGTAGTTGCAGTATAATCTTTGTCAAATGAGTAAACATCGGAAATGTGACAGCATTCTATTAATTCAATTAACTTTTTATCTTGCTCCTTCTTTAATTCAAACCTCTGACGAGGAGTCAAAGGAGGTGTTGGATTTATGTATGCAGTCATCAATGCTAGTATTCCTAATGCAACAAAATACAATTTACTCCATCTCAAAAAGGACTCCTTGTCTGCTAATGGGAGATTTTTCATTTCTATTTATTTTTGGATTTCCTAAATGTGCTTATTATATTATATGGTGTACTCGTTTTCACTATTCTTTTGTATTCAAAAATATTGAAGACTAACTTGTTTTTTTTGAAAAAAAGACAAAAAGCAACAAAAAGAAAGAATAATCTCAAAAATGATAACAAATTTATGAAAAGAAATTTATATATCATTTCTCACAAATATTTTTCTTCTATTTCTATTCTCATTTATTTTATCATGTAACTTTTCATTATTTTATTCATTTTTAAGAAATGTCGTTCTAGATTTATATTTAGTAATTCTAAGCCTTAAAAAGAAAGATTCAATTTAAGAAAAAAAGAAGCAAAAAAAAAAAACGAATATTATAATAAATGATGGCTATGATTTTAGAAAATAAAGTGAATGAGTGAGTGAGTGAGCTAGCTAGCAAAATGAATCAAATCAATCAATCTATTATTATCCTTTTAATAATATGAATTTAATTTCCTAAATTTAGGGCATTCTTTTCTATTTTTATAAACAAACATTCATAAATAGAATAGTTAATTAAACAGAAAAAAATTAATCTGAGGGGGTGAGTTACTATTTAATCTCATATTGAGTTATTAATTGTTTTTTTCTATTAAAATTTGACGTCGATATTAATTGCATCATAGCGACTTGATTGATTCTTATAAATTATCAGGTTATCTGAAAAAGTTTTGGTTTAAATATAAGGGTATTTCTTCCAGTAGTATAATCAAAAAAAATAAAAAACAATCAAAACAAAGAAAATCAGTAAATATCCAAACAAAAAACTTTAAAAACTTCTACTTCAAAGAACTCCTAAATAAAATGAGAAAAATTACTCCCTTAGTCGTCTCCAGCTCCTCTGCTATTGGTAAGAATGCCTTCACCTCTAGATTAGTCAAGGAACACCCTGATATGTTCAAGTTGACAACCTCTGGTACCCAAACCCAACAAATGGAACAAGAATACTTCCAAGCTGAAAAGGAAAACAAGATTCCCATTTTCTAAGTCAATGAAGTTGAACTTGCTGGTAACATCAAGTAAAAGGTTGGTTCTGCTTATGGTCTCCACATCATTCCCCCCAACATTGAAACTTTCAGAGCTAAACTTGAAAAATAGGAAGAAAGTACCGTTGAAAAAATCAACAGAACTTGTGAAAATATCAAGACCGAATTAAACAAGGCCTTTGAAAGCGATTTATACAGCACTGAAGATTTTATTGTTACCAACAATAACTTCGAACAATCCTACTAGCAATTCAAGAAGAGAGTCTTCGACATGTACAAGAAGAACTGATTAATTAAAGATAATTTGATACAATGCAAATGATTTCTAATCAATAGTATAAACACTCACTTACATACACACACACACTACTTTCTATCTTAACAATAACCAATTTACTAGTTTTAATAATTAACTAAAGTGAATGAAGAAGTAAATCTTCGAATACTTTTACTATAATAAAATATTAACTATATATTAAATCAATAGAAATATCCATTTCAAATCTTACTCTTTATTATTAAAATGTTTGCATTTTTCTATTCTTTTCTGTACTTACCATAATATTACCTTTCTAAAAACAAAAAAAATAAATCTTCCTACCTATTTACTACTCTTTAAACTTTTTATCAATATAAATCTTATCAAAATATGAAGGAAATAATTACATACATACACACAGACACATCTCTTTTAATTTTTCTATTTTTTTTGTGGCTATTAACTTATAAATATTTTAAAAGAAAAAGAATTTCTTATTTTAATGAACAAATATTGACAAGATATTTCTATATAAATGAATGGCAATTTTTCAATCAAAAAGAGGATTTCCATAATGACAATTAAGATTACTCTAATTTTATTTTGACAATTTTAATAAATGACATGCATTTACTGGAATAGACATATTGTAAATTAAAAAAGGTAAATAGACAGGCAGGCAGATATATTAATTATAATAAATTTATTGCATCATATAAGATCATACAAATTAATGCTTTGAAAAGATAGATAGATAGATTCTTAATTTAGAAATAAACATTAAAATTTTCTAATATATCATTCTAACCCTTGCATATCTAAAATTTTATTTAGATTCATTCATATCTGTCTAATATAAATTTAATTTTTTTAATTTATTATTTTAAGATCACCTTTTACAAAAATGCCTCCAACTAACTTATTTTTAAGCTATCTTAAAGGAAAAATGAATTAATGATAAAATGAAAATATCAATCTTTTAGTTTAAATAGATTTAATTAATATTTTAAGATTCAACTCTTGATTTAATGTAGTAGGATTAATCCCATTTACAATATTTTTTATCAATATACTACTAATATTGGATATTACACTTTCTAATAATATACTATTGAATCATATTCATTAAACTACCAAACAAACCGTGAAATAAACTTTGCTTCAATTGTATAAATTAGTTTTTAAGAAGTTATTCAATAAATATAAATGGCAAAATTTGTTTCTACTTATCTTTTTCATGTACTAAATTTTATAGATTTTATGAAGAGTTTCCATTTTGACTTGTTATTATTTATCAAATTTTAAGGGTTGTTTATTTGCTTTTTCTTTCTTTTAATTTTTAGAAGGCAGTAATTTGAAAAATTAGTTAATTAGGAGTTTATAAGAATACTTCTTTCAAAGTATTTTTGATTATTCTTATCTCTTAACAGATATTTCTGATATGTAGAAGAATCGGGTGCTAAATCACTGCTTTTCAACTTCATTTTCTATTCAAGGGTTTTATCTTTAAAATTTTATAAACACATTTTGTTAAAAAAATAATAAGAAAATTTATTTCAACTGAAGGTTATTTATTTATTTATTTCTTTCTATTAATCTACAAAGAGTTATTAATCTTCAGTAATTCTTTGACTGCTGTATATTTTTATTTATTCTACCATACTATATTTTCTCTAAATCCTTAAATACTATATTGCTATGCTTGCTACCCTTATAAATAAAATCTAATCGAGGAGTTTTTTGTTTAAATATTCTTCCCCTTTTTTGTAAAGAAAGAAGAATTCTAAAAAGAATTAATTATGCTAAGTGAAATGCTCCCCGAATAATTACTTTAATGATCAATAGCCGCCTAAAAGACTTATTAGTGGTAGTTACTGTATTCAAACGTTCACTTGAATTACTTAATAAAATATTAATTGTCACAAAGCGATATTTTCGTCATAAAAGGTAGTCGCGTAATTTATTCAAATTTCCTTTAAACCACTCATCGCATTTTAATTTAAAATTATAATTAGGAAATTAAAGCAATTTTCTTATACTTTATCAAAGCAGTTTGCTTTATTGCCAATCCCCCCCAAATCAAATTTTCAAATATTATATGACGTAAAGTTTGAACATTTCCCTTTCGAAGATGGAGGGAAAATTTAAAAGAATTAACAACAAATTAATATGATTTTAATTATATTATGGATAAATACTTCAACTAGAGCATACTATAGGGCGATTTTTGATCAGGAATATTAATTAAAGAGTAACTCGTTTATATTGACATTTTAAGTAAATAAGTTAATCAATCAGATCGACTTAACTTTTCCTTTTTGAAATAAAAATTTCAAATTTAATTTCACATGTCTTTCCAATTTGGTAACAGAATTTGATTTTTTTTTTTTAAGAAAAAACCAGAAAAATGATATTCTGATTGAGTATGTTTGATAAATGTGTTTAAGTTTACAATTCTTTATTGATATTAGAATTGGGTATAGGAAAAGATATACTTTAATTGTATCTTGCAATCCAGTTTTAATTGAAAACATAACATAACATTACATTACGCTTCATTTCATCATCACTTTATTTGTCATCATTTCTCTAACATCATTATTAGTCTAATTAAAACTCTCTATATCATACTAACTAAATTGAATGAACACACCCAATTTACCATACAAAAGATCTGTTAATTTTAATTAATAAAAACACAAATTGATAAATATTTGAAAAATCACCCAATCAACCAATCAATCGTCATTATTCATATCAAATTCAATCCAATAATTCTTATCTCTCATACGTAGTTTTACGAGGATTTTCATTAATAAATTTCAAATTATCAAAATGAATTTTTTTAGATTGCAAAGTAGTTATTTGTGTTAGTTGATTGTGCTTCTAAAAATAGATCAATTAATTAAAATCTATCTCACTCTTTCTTTAAATACCCTACCCTCCATATAACCATTTCATTCACTTAGATAGATTAAAATATAACAATTGGATAGAAGATAAATACTTTTACAAACTAGACACATTCTAACTATTATTTTATTAAATTTTTTTACGTTTTTGAATTGAAATTAACAAAAGTCAAGTATTAAAATTTTCTAAGAAAAATTAATTTCCTTTAGAAAGTAATTTACTAATTTGATGAAGCAATTCTGTTTTGAAAATGGAAAAAGAGTATAAATTCTGTTAAGAACAATGATATTATCTATAAAATCTATCGATTTTAAATAGAATTTAATGGAAAGATCAAATTTGATTTAATTATAATCACTTTTTTTAGTTTTTGTTCTAAAAATAAGTATAGACAAATTGTAAAAAATCATCTTAATAAAGCATTCATTTTTACATTTATGTATGAGAATATTAGATGCAAATCAATAAATAATTTGGTTACAAGATATCAAGCTAAAATTTACTATAATTATTAAGGAAATATTGTTCCTTTTCTTTGTATTTTTAGATCTGAAAATATGCAAATTTTTAAAACTAAAGATTGAATTTCAAAAAAATAATCTATAAAGAATTAATTTGTATAAATTAAAATTCTATTTCAAATTACAAAAACAAGGTATTGAACTGTATTTTTATAATTTATGGTGGATGATATATCATTCTATTAAAAGCTATTCAATTTTTTTAGGAATAGCCAATATCTTATCTAAAATCTTCTTAATGGCTAATATAAAAGAATCTCTTGTAAAATATAATAAATTATTGAAAACATAGTCCTAAATCAAAAATTATCTTTTGTCATAAAAATGTTGGTTTGTTTAACTTAATCTTCCCATTGTAATTTTAATCACATTTACAGTGTATTTGATAATTTTTATAACAAAATATTAGTATTCAGGATCTTTAATTAATTGATTGAATTTTATAGTACAAAATAGGTTTAATTTATAAATTTCCCTTGTTTAATTGATTGATCTTATTAAACAATTAGCTAAATTACTATAAATAGCTTTATCGTTAAGCTTTCTTTAGATATATGGCTAGCAATACGATATATCTCCTATTCTTTAAGAAATAAATGATATCTATTCAGTATTATATTTGTCTTGTTATGGTTTTAATTTCTTCTTTATCTTATGCTCAAAGTATATGGAATTTAGAAAGAAAATTGTGAATATTAAGTAAATTGACATTGAAACTATATTTATGAAAAGAAGCCCTAACATTTAAAATTTATTTTTATAAATGAATGATTAGATTAAATTAAATTTATGAGAAACTAGGGGAATTTAAAATTAAAATTGGTAGTGGTTAATATATCTCGATTGAATAGTGAATATAAACTACACCTTACAAACTTCCAGTTTAAATATTTTCTTCTGTAATGACATTAAAAAATAAATAACCTTGAAAATCATAATCAATAATAAAAAGTCTTATTTTTATTTATTTAGTTGTAAGTGTTTATATTTGTTCTAAATATGGTAAGGATATAGACAAATGATACTTATTTTTCTTAATCAAATATAAATTTACCTAATATTACAATAACTTGGCAGATCTAAAGAAAATCTAATCAAAATTGGCTTAATTATAATAATTTATCTGTGGAAATTTTCCTTTTTTGTTGTCAATAATCTAAAAATAGATTTGAATGAGAGTAGTAAAGTAATATATTAAAAAATTCTAAATTCTTTTGATTTCTATGAGAAATTAACAGTGATTTTTCAATACTAAATGAAATATTAATAATCAAAAATATAATATCATTGCTGAATTAAAATAATTACTATTTATAACAATTAATAAATAACTATTTTAGATAAAATATCAGGTTTAAAAATAAATTAGATATTAAGAGTTTTAATAATTTTTCAAATCACTATTTTGTTTTATAATTTAGATTTTATTAGGAATGAAGGTAAGTTAAGCTAATCAATTTATAGATTTTTTGATAAAGTGAAGAATAAGTGATTATTAATTTTAAGTATAAAAATTTAAATGCAATAATTGGTGGGAAATAATCCAAAGTGATTATCATTATATCTATTATTATTAATAATAAGCATATTTCAACAAATTAATGATTATTATGATGACTTATACAAACATCTTATTTATAATTCATCATTACAAATTTAAATTTAATAATTATAGCCAAATAATTTATTGTTTGCTTCTTTGTTTGTTTGTTTAATTTGGTAACAAACAAACCAATTCATCATGAAATAAACAATCTCCTCGAATAAGGTAAGCATATTGAGTATTAAAATAATTAAATGTACACTCACTACAAATCTTATTTAAATAATATAATTTACTGATAGTTTGCTTTATGATATTTTATAAATAGAATAGTTTAAGTACTTTTATTTTAAAGTCTTTAATAATTCATAAACTTAACTTACTAGTAAAGAAAATATTTAATTGGGTCCTATTTTAGTAATTACCACATTTCTATATTTAGTTCTATTTATTATAAATAAATTCTTAATTTTATTTATTAAAACTCTAAAATTAGTCTAAAAGTAATTAGTTTAAAGATGTATGTAATAAATTAATAAAAATTTAAAATTACTAAGGAGGCTGATAATATGTTATACTTCTTCTATAGATTATTAAAGAAAACTAATTTATAAAAAGTCAAAAGAATAATAATAATAATCTCTACAATCATCTTCAATATTATTTATTTATGCATTAAAGACTTCAGTTTATCCATAATATCTATGACTATTTAGGCTATCTATATATAACTTTAACATAAACATAAATATTAAATTTAATTTATTTTAAATATTTTATCAAAAATCTTTTTATTTTCTAAATTATTAATAAAACTTAAAAGTTATTATAAAAAAAAATGTTTTAATTTTTCTACATTTAGAGATTTTAATCAATAATATTTTTTACCTTTTTTAAATTTATATTTAATTAAATAAAATTTGGAGAAAAAATTGAAATAAATTGATGAAATTTAATTAAAAAGATAATATGATTTTGAAATAATGAATTATATTTAATTGAATCAATTAACATGAAAGTGATTTAGTAAAGATAAAAATAAAATAAAAAAATGAAGTAAAATGGATTTAACAAATGCTATATTGGATGAACATCTACATATATAAAAAGATTCACATTTTAGTTAAGTATATGAGTGAGTGAATCGATTTAAGTATTAAAATATATAAATAAAGATTCTTTTTGAAAATTCAATAATTAATAGATTTTATGAGTGGTGGAATGGAGTATAGAGTATTAATTTATGAATGAATGAATGAGTGAATGGAAGGAAAGAATGAGTTTAGTTATTAGTTTGTGGTGTGTTTATTTATTTATTTATTTATTTATATGTTTTTTATTTCATTGATTGCTTGTTTTTATTAATACAGTTTTTAGTATAAAGCTAATCAAATCAATCTTTATATGAATTAAATATGCCTCATATACCTATTCAATTTTTTACTGAGGAATGGTAAGATGAGAAAGAACTAAATAATGATCTATTTCCTTAGGATTGGTTAAGCTTTCCATTTTTCAGCAAAGAAGAAGTAACAATCTTATTACAGACATAACCTGCAAAGGTAGTAGCAATATTAGATCCGAGGGAGTTTATAATATGGGCATTACTTTTTCCAATATCCTTTAAGTTTTCAGAGAATTGTTAAAGGAATTTAGTTTGTCTTTTGGGTGCTTCAGTTTTGGCATATTCAGAAACAAGATCATGGTTAGAGTCATCGAAATTTCTTTCACTTTAAACATCGAGTAAGAATCCATTCATCTCAATGTTTTTAGCACTAGAAGTGTCATCTTGAGTATTAGTGAGATTTTGTTTATCACTGCTATAGTTAGAGTTAGCATTGAAGTATTCACATTATTTGTCTAATTCGTCAGAAATCTTATCCTCCTTAGCTTCAGTTTTCTTTTGAGGAGAAGATTAGTGGCTCTTTTTCTTTTATTCATTTTATAGTTATTCAGCAAGCAATTAGCCATTCATTGATTGAAGATCTCTTTCTCTCTTATCATTATCATTTCTCTATTAAGGAGTTAATGTTACCTCAATTTCTTCTTCTTCTTCTTGGAATTGCATCTATTCTTCTTATTATTCTTCTTATAAGCAGTATTGAGTAGAGTCCTATTAGTGAGTGCTATCAGTTATTTGAACTGTTTCAGTTTCTTTAACACTTTCTTATTGTTTTTATTCCTAGACTTCTTAAGTACTAAGAAGAGTGGTCTCTGTTATTTGAACTGTAACACTTTCTTATTATCTTTATTCCTAGAATTCTTAATTAGCAACAACACTATTAATATTTAAAGTAGTAAGTTAGATAACTTCTTAAACAGAAACATTTGAACATTAAGTTTCTTCTTGAATTTTTTCCACTTAAGTAGAAGTTTCAGTGTTTTCCTATTAAGTAGTAGTTAAAGCTTATACTTCTTCTTTAATCACTATTTAAGCAGCATTCTAAGTTTCTATTTAGGTTGTGGTTTCTTCTTAGACAGTAGTAGTAATAGTAGTAGAAGCAGTAGTACCTACAATAACAACTTCCTCTTCTGCTTTAATAGTCTCTTATTTGACAATAGTTTCAGTTTAGGTAGTTTCAATAAGAGTAACTTCTTCAATTTCTTAGACAATATGCTCTTTCTTGAGTTGTTCAATCACCTTTCTTTCTAATTCATTGTCATCTTATTATTAATTTTTAGATTTCTTTCTCTAATTTTTATTTTTGAGAGGAGAGTCCAAATTGCCATTGATTTATTCTTCTTCTTATTTTTCATATTTAGCAGAGGCTGCATCAACATCTTATTAAGTTTAGTTCTCAGTGGGTGGAGGGGATTAGCAGGAAGGTTTAGAAACAATTTCATCATAATCAATTTCTTCATCTTTTTATTATAAGACTTCATCATTTGAATCAGATAAATCTTTATGTTATTGATTTTATTGTGAATAATATTGTTGTTATTAAGCTATTTCTTGTTGTTCTTCTTGATAGTGCTCTTTTTCAAAAGCTTCTTTTTCTTCAGCAGTCAATTAGTAAGGAACATAGTCATCTAAATTAGAGATTCTGACATGGACTCCATTTTCATTTTCACTATTGACAGAGTCCTTTTTTCTTTGCTATTATTGCTATTATTCTTCTTCTTCTTATTACAATAAATCATTCTAATTATTAGCATTTTGTAGGTCTCTTTCCTATCTCTAATAATGATTTTGATTTCCTCTTGTTTGAGCTAGAGCCATATCTAATTCTATTTCTTATTCAAAACCATCTAATACATTTTCAAACTCTTCTTGTTTACCTTACTATTACTATTGCACTTCTTATTTTTACTCTTATTGAGGCTATTCCTTTTCAACATAGATAAAATTCTTAGGTGAATTAACTGCTTGCTATTCTTTTTCAACTTAATCTTTTCTGACAAATATTTCTCTCTTGTTTGAAGCTTTACCTTAACCTTAAGAACCTCTAGAATTTTTTTAGTTTTGTAACTTATCTGACTTTTTCTGAGTTGATTTTTATGTATTCTTATTGCCCTTTTTTCCATCGCTATCTTCATCTTCTTTGTAAGCGTATTCTTCTGTTTCATTGATTACTTATTGGTTTTCGGAAGATCCTTCAACTTCATTATTTTATTTTTAGACTTATTGATTTCTCAAAAGCTTTTCTTATTCTATTTCTTATCTGATTTACTCAATAGTTTAAGTAAATTCGTCTTTGCCTGCTTCTGAAATTTGTAAAGAGTTCTTTCTGCTAATTTTTGATGAAGGAGCAAATTTACTGAGACGTGCGCTGTCATCAAGCAATGAAGGGAAATTAGCCAAAGGTTCTTACCCTTTAATATTTAAAATTAAGATTGAATTAATATGGATTGGATTTGTCTTTACTGAATAGAAATAAAATTTATCAAGTAAGTAAGTAAGAATATATTAAGTAGAAGAAGTATTTAACCAATCTTCTTCTATTTTATAAATTTGATAAATTAAAATTGTGAAAAAAAAATTAAGAAGAATCCACGTTTAAAAAATAAATTCAATTTAAAGAGTGTCTGTCTGTTTATTTGGGTGATTTTTTTATTCTGTAATATTTTAATTTATTTAAATCTTAGAATGAAAGATTATTACCAAAACCGCTTGTACTGATGTCTTATCCTAAAGTCTTTTTCTCCAAGAATTCGTAGGATTGTTCAATATCTTCAAGACCGTCCCAATTAGTTGTAACCAATTAATTGCCAGCTGGTGATTTGATGATTGAGTGATTCTTTCTGCTATCTCTAATAATTTTATTAATCTTTCTTTGATCTCTTGTAAGATTCTTTTCATATTCTTTCTTAAGAATAGTTTTAGGATCGTGGAAATGCATGAATTCCATCATTTTTTATTCTAAATCATTTTAAAATTTCTCTCCACTTTCTTTGAACTACTTCATTTCTTCTCTCTTTTATTTCATTTCTTCGGCAGTCTTTTATATACTTTAAGCTGATTAAATTTAAGTATTAGGCCTGATTTCACTTTTATTTCTTCTCTAATCTCTTTAAATATTATTGTTGAACTGATTTTTTCTTTGGTTCTTTACAGGGCTATTTTCAAATTGACCAGATTAGTTATTTAAATTGTTGTTTGGCTTTGAATTAGAATATTAAATAGAGTTGCTTGAGCCATTTTGTTATCCTACTGTATATCTTCCACTATTTTATTTGAATGACCCTCTGTCTTGGTTGTTACTGTTTTTGGGAGTGTAGGTTTAATTGGGTTTTAGCTAATGGCTACCTCTATTTTAATGCTATTTATTGAACACACTTACATTTTTCTCCTTATTTAATTGTCCTTCTTAAGTATTACTAATAGAACCTATATGAGATTTACTCAATTAATCTATAGAAACAGGGGGATTAGAATTTTATAATACTTATGAAGAGCTTAAATTGTTAGATTATTATTATTTAGGCTCATATTATACTGTGTGGTGGTGATTTTTAGATCTCTAGTTAAAATTATTATTCTTTTATTGTCTTTAACCAGATTATTAATTTTATGGTCTATTTTATTTATGGCTATCTCTCACACCATTTGTCTAATGCCTTGGGGTATTAGAATCTTAATTTTCATTACTGTTTTATAAAAAATGACGTTAAGTAAAATGAAAGTTAAAAATATATTTTATAGCTTTAAAGTAATATACGTTGTTAACTGTGATTTATTAGTCGAATTTTCTTTAGTATTGTTTTTATTCTAGTCAGCTCCTTCATTATTTTATAATGAAGCTGAAGTGTTCACGTTAATACTTTTTATAGCCTCCTTTTCATTTTCATCCTTTCTAACGAACACTTCCTTTAGTTTCTTCTCCTCCTTATGAGAGTTTCTTGTAGATCCTTGCGTAGCCTGTGACATTTCTTACTTATTTGCTTTGTTTCCCTTTCTCTTATAGATTTTGTAGAGGTATAAATTTTAAAGATTCGTCTTAATTATTATAATATTTTTTTTATAATTTTCTTTTGATTTTATAAGGATAGTTTTTTGAGAAAGGTTGATGGAGATTCTTTTTCCTTTTTAATTGATTGTCTGTGTTTGACTCCTTGCTAATATTTACTAATAATTTAATAAAATATCCTAATTTCTTTTTTTCTTTGATTATGACCTTATCCTATACTACTATCAGTCTATTTTCTCTTTTTTTCTTTTATTGAATTACCTTTTACTTGCTAATCTTTTATTATCTCTATTCATTTTCCTTATCAAATTTTGGTTGATCATTGATTTATTAATTTATAATCTAACGCTCCTTTTTATTAAAAACACTCTATTGTATCATCTATTTTATTTTTAATCAAAATTTTTTTAAAATTATTGCCATCTGTGAAAATATAATGCAGATTATCGATCAGTGATGCCACCTGCTACCTTAATTTTGAGTCTTGATTACCTAATATCAAATTTATATTTTAATAACTTAACAGAATAATTAGTAAATTTACTAATTGTTATAATGTTTTAGTATACAAAGTAATAATAAAATAGCAAAAAGTAGAATAATAAAATAGATAGATAGATAGATTGGTAAATTTTCTATTTAAAAACTATTTTATTTATAGATTGATTAAAAGAGGAAAGATATGGAAAAATCAATAATAAATTAATGGATCACGCATGGATGATAGAATTCAAATTAATGTTCGAACTATTTTTATTTGTTAAAACGGCTAAATATTTTTGTTTTATTTACTAATTAAAGCTAAGTAATAACTAAAAAAACTAATAATATATATTAAGACGTATCTTAATCAATAAACTACAATTTAATTATGGCTTTCTATTCTTTTATCCACTTTTTCAAAAATTTAAATTTGTTTAATCAAATTCACCAAATTTCTTTTATAAGTGGGGATATATTAGATTTTGAAAAGTTATAAATAAATAAATTAATTGATTAATCAACAAACTAAATCAAAAAATAATAAATAAAAATAAAAATTGCTTGATAGATAGATGAATATTCGATAAATGGATTGAGTGGCTATTTATTTTGTTAATTTTTATTGTTTGATTTATTTGTAATTTCTTAATTTATTTTTATTCTTTTTAATTATTTATTATTTCTTTTACTAATCTAAGTTTCTTTCTTTTTTCTTATTAATTCTTTTATTAACTTTATTTCTGATTTTCTTTTTCTTCTTTTCTTTCTTTCTTTTTATTATTTATTCTTTTTTCTCTTTCTTATCTTATCTTAGTTGTTCCTCTAGCTACGCACGCATTATAAATCTCAATTAAGCCTGTAAGTCTTCATGCTTCTATTCTAGCTCTTTTCTGGTACCTAGGTTTAAAAAATACTAATTATATAGACAAGTAACAATAAGAAAGAATTTGTTTTAATTCTAATGAATTTTTTGATTGTTTGGGTTGTTTTTGATAAAACCTCTTCTCCTTTAATTCTAATTTTGAATAAGGCGGAGGATAGTGTGAATTCATATAAGATATAACTAGGTTCATCCTCAGTATGAATTATACTTGGTGAAAAACTTGAAATAGTATTGAAGTTTCTTAGGAAAAATGAGTACTCCAATTTATGTTTATGATCATATGAAATCTGATTTTTTGAATGTACCTAGACTTTAGTCTAGATCAGAAGCCATAAATGAAAATAAACTATAAATTGGTCATTTCATCCAAAGATCTAGTATTAAAAACTTGTTAATTCTATTGTATTTTCAATGAATTTTGTGAGGGTTTCCTAGATATCTTATACGATCCACTTTAAAGGAACTTTTTTTGTAAAAAAATTTCTTCTTAGAAAAAAATTAATTATAAAAATTGGAGAGAGTTTGAATTATTAATTATATCCAAAATTTTCCTCTCGAATATCTTTTGTAAAGATTAAAAATAGATTGATCAAGTCGAGTGGTTTATGTTGATTGATTGGTAGATTGATTGATTGATTAATTAATTAAAAAGGAAGGAAGATAATATAGTAAGAAATAGTAAATTGATTATAAAGGTGAACAAAATATTAATGATGATAATATATACAAACTCTATTCCATATTTATTATTTTTTAATTATATTTTTTTATTATACTTTTTTTATTAATTCTCATATTATTTACATCAAACAGATTTCAAAATAATCAATTTATTTTTAAATCTTCTTATATTTGCCTTTCTCTTTTTCTCATTTCCTCTTGAATATCCTTCAAAAGTCTTTTATCTGCTTCAGTGTTGAATTCATTAAATTCTTACTCCCAATTCTAGAAGTTTTTCATTATTAACTAAGATTCTCTCTTTGCATAATCAGTTTCCTCTTTAGCTTATTCTCGAGTCTCTTTTTATAGATAATCTACCTAACTAAATAAATCACTCACCCTTTTAGAAACTTCTTTATTATAAGAAGACTAGTATATTAAAGTAATTTAATAAATATTATTTATTAATTTTAATAAATACAAATTTATTATTTTTAATGAA
Organism: Tetrahymena borealis; assembly: GCA_000260095.1. NCBI lineage: Eukaryota > Ciliophora > Oligohymenophorea > Hymenostomatida > Tetrahymenidae > Tetrahymena > Tetrahymena borealis. The sequence goes on along the minus strand of JH651254.1, from coordinate 227,121 downwards.
TATTATTTGTTATTCTTAAAGAATAGAAATATACCTGCTTTTTAAGTTTTAATTTAGGAGTATTTAGATTACTTTAGATTTAAGAAGAAGATATTTTAGAAAAACCAGCTAATTAACTGTCTTTAAAAATGTTTTAAGACAAGATAGAATGATCAGGTGATAATGAGAAATTTATCGTTTATAAAGTAGACCTTTATCCTGTCCTGCTATTTCCTCTAGAGGTTGGATGGCTTAATATTTTATTATTATCATTATTTTCTAATAAACTATTTCTTTTAAGGGATTATCTGTTACTGCTTATTTATAATAATTTAGCTCTTTCAGTATTACTATTGAATGTAGAAAAATCTGAAGGATTTGGACTTTGTACTGTAGTTGCTTATTAAGAGACTACATCATACAATTATAATACTGGCACGGAAAGCCTTTTAGAGGGAAAACCTTATTTTTATGAAAATTTTTAAAATTTAACTAGGGGATCATCCTGGACGATTGAGTCAAATAATATATTCTATTGCTAATAGGTATTTAGATTGTTTTGAGAAGTTAATACATTATTAACTATTTTTAGGTTACTCTCATTCTAAGATTATTTATTTTCACGAATAGTATCTTTATTTTATTCATTTGTAATAATACTTTTATAATTCTCATTCTTACTAAATGTTAAGGGTCTTGGCTAAATGACTCTGAATTTTTTAATTAAAGGACACTTACTTAAATCCTCATCTATCTTTTCTAAATCTTATTGGATTTTCTCTATAACTAGATCTATGTCTTTCCTTATTTCAAATTATCTGACTAGTCCTAATTTAGATCTAATATCATCCATTTTTCTTTACCTATTTTCTAAATTCTATTTCTTTTACTCCATTTCCCTCTGTTAAAGCTCTCTCCTGATATCTAATAGAGTAGGTTTAAAATCGCACTAATGATAAATGAATAATATTTTAACAAAAATAAAATAAATGTAAATTAAATGAATCAATAATATTTCTTTGTTTGATTAAAATTAATTATTGTTTCACTTTATTCATTCAATCTTAATATTTTCAAATAATTTAAGTAAATTAATTAATTAATAATAATCTACTGAAGATGCCATATTTCTTCTTGTGGTTGAGTCTTCTACATGAAATAATGATTTCAATCTTTCTCTAGGAGAGTTTTGTCTTTCGTTAGGAGACAATAAGTCAGTTTGATACCTTATTTTATCTTGAGATTGAGAATCTGGTTTAATTAAGCGAATACTAGGTATTCTAGGATTAGAATTTCTTTTAGTATCTCCTTGTTAGAGGTCTTATACAGGGAATTAGAGCTGATGTTAAGATAAATATCTTTTTCGAGATGACTATTAATCTATTTTATTATCAGATCCTGGAGCTAGTTTAAAAGATTAGACTATAAGTTTTTCACTTATTTTTTGAATTCTTTCTTGTATTGTTTGCATCTTACTTTTCTTCTTATCTAAATCTTAGCCTGTGTGCAAGATTTCATTAACTTCAGTGTCGCTATTTTAGAATTATTTTCTGTTCAAATTTGATAAAATATACCATTAAATTTACTATTTTAATGTGGTTTATATGTTTATTACTTCTTGGGAGGTTTTAATACCTGCTTTGCATGGTACATAGTTTATCTAATTTGACGAGTTTATTCAAGAAACTTTTAATTATTTACAAATGCTTCTTCAATAAGAGGACTCTTGATTAATTGGATATCTCTGAAATCAACTGCATGTTTAAAAGTTGTATCTTCTTTATTTTCCGAATCTTCTTCAAAGTTTTTAGTATAATTTGCATTTCGTTTGTTATAATCTATCATTTTTATATTCCTAAAATCTCTATTCTTATTTTTAAAATTAATGTCATCATAGCCTTTCATGTATCTCTCCATATAAATGTCATCCATCATGCTTATTATATTTCCCATCCGCCTAGTTTCTTTAGGATTCGGCCCTATCCGTATCTTTCTCTATCTTCTCTCTTCTTAAATTTTCTTCTCTTCCTTCCTAGACCGCTTTCCAAAAAATTATGATACAACTTCATTCATTTTATAAGACTACTTATTAAAGAAATCTCTTATTTTCAAAAATTTATCAGGTATTTGAGATAACTTAATAGTTTCCTATGTTCTACTATTATATCTTCTTTAGATTAATTCAATAGCAATCAATACTTTATTACTAATTCCTGTAATAAATTTAGTGATCACATAAATTTTTATCTAGTTTTAATTCAGTTTAATCAAAGTAAAACATATTAAACTTAATAAATATCTTTCTGTCTTTAGAAGCAATTAAACTTAAAGTAATGATCAATACAATACATTCATACATAAATACTAAATTATTCCATACCTTTTGGATATTTATTTTGTAATAATAATTATACATAGGTTTTAGTAAAATTGACACTTACATATACCTTATTAATACCAAATATAATCAATAGTTATTTTAATTTCTTTATATTTTTTTATTTTATATTAATTTATAAATGGACTTATTCTAAAATATTGAGAAATTGTTTATTTTTGAAAATGTATGGTTAGTTTATTAAGAAAAATAAATTTTAATTTCGAATTAGATATATAAATTAATTATTTAGTAAATATCCAAAGCAAAATATTGTGAAATAAATGAGTTCATTCTAACATTGCTAAATCCTTACATCCTAATCTAATAAACTAAATATATATAATTCAATATCTCCTACAATAATAAAAGCTTTTAAATTAATATTTTTTGATTATCTAAACGAATAGAATAATGTAAAATATTAGCTTATTAATTATTAGAAATATAATTTATTAATTAGATTCTAGCTTATTTAATTTATCTATGTTACTCGCATAATATTTTTATTATTAAAATTTTTATGAAGAATATCTAAATGAAAAATGATTAATAGTTAGTGAGTAAACCAATATAATTAGTTAAAGAAATAATTAGAATAATAAAGCTATTATATTCAATGGAAATAAAAAAAACAGTAAAATTCAGAATTAATTAATTAATGATTGATTGATTATTAGATTAGCAAGATATAATAAAAGAGTGTAGGTAATAATTTTATAACAATTGAATAATTGATAAATACTGAATTGTTTAATTATCAATATTGATATAAATAAATAAAATTTTATTAGAGTTAGGAGATTTCATAAGAGATTATGAGTGGACAAGAAATCAATGATAAAAGAACATTTTAGGCTTATGCTTAGCTACCTTATAAACCATTTTAGTTTTTAGAGCCAACAGAATAATTAAACTTGAGATTAGTAGGAAATATTGATCCAGATTAATTATATTATCGAGGAGATTTAGATTAAGCTTCTGCAGTTTTGAAGAATTTTGTAAATAGTAGCATTCCAGAAGAGATGGATTATGAGATGTTCAACAAACTATTTAGATTATCTTAATTAGCAATAGAATATTATTCTCAAGAATAAGCTTAGAGACAATCTACAATTGATGAATAATATTTGCAATATAAATAACTTCAAGAATAAGAAATAAATTTAGCAGAATTGAAAGTTAAACACAATACAAAAAAGGATAAATATATGGTAATTAATCTAACTAATTTGATTCAAAACCTTAAAGGAGCTTTTAAAAGTAGATTTCTAAGTGTATTAATATAATTCTAAAAATAGGAAATGATTAAATCACTTAATTTGAAGATCAAAGAAATGAAGAAGGAAGCAGAAAAGGTTGGCAGCTATAAATGTGTTTATTGTTCTAAAGCTTATAGAGATAAAGATGGACTAGATTCCCATGTTAAAAGAAGACATTTGGATATGATAAATGAAATATAAGTAAAAATAACATTTCAAAATATGTATTTTTAAATAGCTGTTATATTTATTTATTTCTTTCTTTCTTAATTAATAACAAGGAAACTAAAGATATGTTGAAAGAGCGCTAAGATCCAATCTATCATTTGAAAAAGAAGTAGCAAGAAGAAATCAGAGAGTAGAATAAAGTATAGCTAGAAAGACTGTAGTAATTGTAGAAGCAACTTGAATAATCTAAGATAAATGAAAATAAACTCGTTGAATAAATCTCAAATAAACTCAAATAAGATTTTGATCTCAAAATTAGTTAAGTCGTTCAAATGAGTAATGATGAAACTTAAAAGGAATAAGAAAGGTCTGCTAAAAAGCAAAAGGAATTCCAAGAGAAGGAAAGCTAAAGTATGTAAAAAGATCAGATTGTTAATGAATCACTAGTTAAAATGACTTAAAACCTTGATAGTTTTTAAAAAGCGTAAATAAAAATATAATTTATTTTTGGTTATAATCAAACTCAAATAATAATTTTACTAAAAAGCTTTTAGAAAATTTAAGAAGCTCAAGAAAAACTCAATTAGCAGTAGGAAGAATACTCCAAATAATTGTAAAAAATATCAGAAAATTAAGAAGATCTTAAGAAATCCCAATTACAACAATAAAGTTTAGTAATATTTTTTGTTTTAATAAGTTTTTTTCTTATAAAATAAATGAATTTATTATTAAAGCTTAAAGAAAGTGGATATTCGGGCAATATCGTATCAAATAAAACAGCTCCTTTGCCTCTACATCTCAGATAGAATTCAAAATAAGGTAATTATTATTTATAAATAATGATATTTAATATTACATTTTTATTTCATAGATTCCTTCCCTGTTTAGCCAGCTCCAACTGCAGATTTTTCACGAGAAGGAAATATGAGGAATAGATAATTCTTCAATTAAGGGTATGAAGATGATGATTCTTTCTTGAATAACAATAGTGCTGTTATTGATGAATAATAATTATCTAAAATAAGAGAGTCTAATGTAAAGAGTGGATTCTAACCTAAGTAATTCCACATAGGAGATTTAGAAGATGATGTCGATAGCTAGGATGAAAATAGAAAAGCTTTTAAGAAGTATAAAGAAGAAGAAGCTATTAAGAATTAAATTATGTCTTAAATCAAAAGTAAAAAACCTATTATTTATTTTTATATAGAGTTAATATATTTTATCATATATTAGATGATATTTCAGGGATTTAGACATAGAAATCCTAACCTTATTTGTATTAAGATCCTTAAGATTAAAGTGTTTCTGAATAGAACGATAAAGAAGCCTCTTAAATAAAAAAGCATTAGACATCTTCAATTAGTTTAAATGCAATAGCAGATTTTGAACATAAATCTTAGATAAGTGAAACTAATATCAAAGAAGAGAAGTAAAAAACAGATCCAAAACAAAATCTCATGAAGAAATTATAAGAATATGAAGAAGAGGATATAGATGAAGAAGAGAGTAACTACTTTTAATAATAAAAGAGTGAAGCTAGTGATACTCCTAGATAGCCTAATGTTTTATCAAATTAAATGAGTTTTGGAGTTAAATTTGAATCTTAATCAGAATAAAATTTAACCAAAAAGAGTACTTTTGGTGTTTAGAAAGATAAGAGCTATGAAAATAAAATGGATATTCTAACAATTAAAGAATAACCAAGTAAAGAGTAATAAAAGAGTTTAGTGATAGAATCTGATCAAGAAAATGATAAAAAAGATAAGAAATCTAAAAACAAAGAGGGTGACAAGAAAAAGAAGGATAAAAAAGAAAAAAAGAATAAATCAAAGAGTAAAAGTAAGAGTAGAAGTAAAAGTAGAAGCAGCAGCAGCAGCAGTAGTAGCAGTAGCTCAGATTCAAGTTAAAGCAGTCTTTCAGATATTTCAGAGAGAATGAAATCTAAGAAAAAAGATAAACATAATAAAAAAGAAAATAAATAAAGTAAATAATCATCTAAAAGATCTATCGGTAATGAGTAAGATATTCCTTCTCCTTAAATCAAAGAGAAAAAGGATTCAAAAGAAAAAGAAGAAAAAGATGATAGTAAGAATAAAAAGGATAAAAAAAAGAAAGATGAAAAGAAAGACAAGAAAACAAAGGATAAGAAAGATAAGAAGAGTGAAGAGAAGAAGAAAGTAGGAGAAGAAAATGATAAAAACTACGAAGAAGATTTTGAGGATGAAAAAGAAGATAAAGAAAAGAAGGAAAAGTAAAAAGATGAAAAGAAAGAAAAGAAGGAGAAAAGCGATAAGAAATTAAAAAAGAAAGATTCTATGGAGGAAAAAAAGAATGTTGGTGAAGTGAATGATGATAATTATGAAGATGATTTTGAGGATGATAAGGATCATAATGCTAACAAAAAAACTAAAGAAAAGAAAGATAAGTCAAAACATGGATCAGAGGAAGATAAGTAGAAAAGTGACAAGAAATTGAAAAAAAAAGATTCTCATGAGTAAAAGAGTAAACACGATCTAGAAGATTAATAAGAACAACCAAAGAAATAAAAATCTAGGGAGAGTATTGATAAGAAAGAAGATAAAAATGAATAATAAAAACAATAGATTAAATCAAGAGAGAGTATAGACTCTCCTTTTATGAGAAAGTAATCTTAAGACTCCTCTTTAAAGAAGTAATTGTCAAATGAATAAGAAAAGAAGAAAGAATCTAATGAATAATTAGATTTAGAAAAAATACAAACACTTAATTAATAGTAAACTCAATCTTTAAGTCATTTGGCCTCTCCTCCAATAATTTAAACCTAAAAGATGTCTCTCTTTGGAGATATTACTAAAACTGAATCTATACAAACATATTCTCCTATAAAGAGTGATAATGGTCAAAATAAGGAGTAAAAATTCAGTAGATTTGGCTAACAATCTGATGATGAAAATGATAAATAAATTCATAGATTACCTTCTGGATAGTAGATTAAATTAAATGAAGATGAATCAAATAAAGATAAAGATAAAAAATCAGTTAATGAAATACCAAAAAAGCCTAATGAACCTTAAAGATCTTCACATAAACTAGGCTCTTAATCTTCTTTAAAGAACGAAGAAGAAGAAAAAAAATAATAAGATAAAAAACAAGGTTCTCAGTAGAATCTGTCTAAGAAACCTAGCTAAGAGAAGGTTAAAGAAGATAACTAACCAATTTAAAATAAGTTTTCAGTCCCTCCAATCAATAAGAATAATGATATAGGATTTGATTTTTATAGGGATTCTCCAAGGAATGATTAAATCTCTGCAAATGATTAAGATCTATAAATTGCTAATCAACTGTTATCTGTCAATTAAAATAGTGATGATGATCTTGATAAAAAGAAATCAACTACTTAACCTGATAAATCTTCAACAATTGGTAGACATTAAGTCAAGCATGAAGAGAAAAAAGTAGATAGTGACGAATATAAGCCATTTGGTAACTCTGAAATTGATGATATACGTAGATAGCTAAACTCCTAAGATAAAAACAAAAATAAATTTAATAAACTAGATAAGAAAGATGATGATTTTTCTGATGATGATGAAATCGAAAGGGATTCTTTTTCAGATAAGAAAAATGATAAAAAAATTGCTGGAGCTTTTGATGCAATTGAAGATGATGATTTTTGAAATTCATCCTTGTTTAATTATATTTATTTACATTTTGTTTAATTATATTAAAAATACTTCAAATTTTTCAATTAAATTATTTCAAGTTTTTCAATTTAAATTATTAAATCAATCGATTAAAATGACTTAATAGGTGTTATTTACATCTAAATCAGGCTAAAATATATAACTACTATTTTTTTATAAATAATCAATCTTAATTTAGTTATTATTTGACAATAACAGATTAAACTGATTTAAAAATTGCATTAAATTTACTCTTTGGTAATTTAGAAAAAAATTTGCAATTTAGCTAATTCTTGTTAGAATAAATAATCTAATTAAACAAAATAAAAGTTACTATGATTATGATAAGAATTTTAACAAAATATCAATAAATATTCATTAATTATTATGCAAATGTTCAAATTATTGGCTTTAAATTCATTAGAAAAAATTAATGTTTCATGTCCTTTATTAAGTGTTAGTTTTTAACAGCTAAGTTTAATTAATAAACCAATCTGTCAGTCAGCCAATTAAAAAATTAAAGATTTAATCAAAATTGCTTCAAGATTTTGATATTAATATTTTGGGCGCATACAGTATAAATTTTATAAATATTTAGATTAAAGACCTTTAAAGTATATAATCAATATTTCTAATGAATCAATACCAAAGTATTCAATTCCCTTAAGCAAATCAAATTAAACAAGCTGATTCAGTTACTGTTTAAGCTGAATTTAATGAATAATCTACTAAAAAATTTGTTACAATCACAAATTAAGATGGAGATACTTACAATGGAGAAACAATCAATTCATTAAAGCATGGCTTTGGAGTATTCAAAACAAAAAATCAGGCAGAGAGTTATGAAGGTAATAATAATAGCAAAATAAAATTAAAATATTTAATTTATATCTCATTAAAAGGTGAATGGATTAAAGATTATAAACATGGGAAAGGAAAATTTATTAATGAAGATGGAATCATTTATGAAGGAATATGGTATAAAGATTAGCCTCATGGATATGGAACCTTAACAATACCCAAAGAATATTATAAAAAGAATAATAAAAAAGAATTCAGCTAAAAATGGCTATAAGTTTTCACATAAAGTCTAAATAATCTATTTTAACTCGAAGGAGATATATTGAGTTATAGAGGAGGTTGGAGAGAAGGTGATTTTGATAATAATTAGATTTGTTTAATTTCTTAAATATTTTCATTATTAATAAGATTTATATTTCTATTTTAGGCAAAATGAATAGTTTAGGTATCGCTCTTTACTGTAATGGAGATAAATATGAAGGGGATTTTTAAGAGGGACAAAGAAGTGGTAAAGGAGAATACTCATTTCATGATGGTAGAAAATATATTGGATCTTGGTAAAATGATTTATTTGATGGACAAGGAACATTCTCTCATAACAATATTACACTTTATTAAGGAGTATAAATTATTCAATTCTCAATCCAATATTAATCTAATTTATAATATTAAACTAGATGTGGAAATTTGGTTAGATGAATGGATTAGGAAAGGAATTCTACTTAGATGGTAGTTATTTTGTTGGTAATTTCTTCCAAAACCTTAAAGAGGGAGCAGGGAAGCTTTTTGGAAAGAACAATGAAATTTTTGAAAGTGTTTGGAAATAAGGAATTCCTGATAGAATATGTAAAATCACTTACGAAGATAATTCAGTTTATGAAGGTGAATAAAAAGATTTTCTCAAAAACGGGAGTGGAAAAATTATTTACTCAAATAATGAGGTTTATCTTGGTGAAGTATTAAATTCTATTATAAAATTAATAAGGAAATATTAAATATTTCTGTTAAATTTTTAGTTTTTTGAAGATAAGAAGAATGGCAAGGGAATATATCGTTATTATAATGGGGCTATATACGAAGGAGAATGGAAGAATGATAAAATTGAAGGAAGAGGTACTTATGTTTTTGAAGACAAAGAGAGATACGAAGGGAGATGGCTCGATAATAAACCTAATGGTAAAGGTAGATATTTCTATGAAAATGGAGATGAATATTATGGTGTAAATTATTTTGATAAAATTACATTTCATTAAAGTAAATCTTTTTTATATTACAGTTTTGGGAAAGAGGAAGATAACACGGTAAGGGTATCTACAAGTATGCAAATGGATCAATCTATGAAGGATTGTGGAAAGATGGAGATAAGCATGGGTATGGAATCTTGATAAACTAATCTAAAATATACCAAGGTGATTGGAAGAAAAATGATTTGGTAAAAGGAATGCTTACTGATAAAATAACGAAGGAAACATATAGTGGATAATTCAAAGAAAACACTGTAACTACTTTTGCTATTTTATTTAATTCAAATTAAAAACACTTTAGGATTTCATGATGGATTATTTTGATTGATTTTAACATAAATTTAAAGTGATAAAGAGTTTCTAAAAGTTGTTTTATAATGCTGATTTAGGTGGGGGATTTACTTGCTTACATTTAATTTATCAATTTAATTCATTCTTTTTGAATCGAATTTGTTCGAGTGGTTTTATATTATTTTTGTTTTTGTTATTTTTATAATTATTAATTCTATTGAAAAAGTAGAGGCATGGGTATGGAGAGTAAACTTATATTAATGGAGATAAGTATCATGGCTATTGGGAAAATGATAAGAAAAAAGGTATGGGCACATACTTCTTTTCAAATGGAGAGCTTGTAGAAGGTATTTGGGAGAATGATGAAAAGACTGGAAAAAGTGTGTATAGATATTGTTCTAATTACACAACAGTAACCAATTCCTCTCTTTTATAACAAAGTGATATCAATAAATCACCCTCTCTTTCAATAGTAATTTATTTTCTTAAAAATTTAAATAATTCTATTATTATAGAAAGAGGAATTAAAGTTGACAAAACCCTTTGAGATAAGATTTGATGAATCGAGTAAGTAATATGAGAGCTTGGGTGAGACTGACTACTAAACTAAGAGATAGTTATCATAGTATTAGTCTAAAGAATTAGATGAAGAGTAACTAAGAAGAAGCAAGTTGATAAATTCCTCAGATTAACTGTAATCAAAATATCTCTCTTCTTCAATTGTGAATCACCTAACTAGTACAATAAAAGACATAGAAAATGAGAGTAAAAATAGTCCAATAAATATCTAAATTTAAGAAATATATGATAATGAAGAAATCGATAATGAGAAAGTAAAGAAGAATAAAAAAAATAAAGATATTGGCATAGAAGATTTCATTGAACTTAGTGAACATATTGATAGAATCACTCTAGATCTGAAAGAATTCTAAGAATATAATTCGAGATATCTCTATGAAACCAATTCTTTAAACTGATTCATTCATACATTGATATCAATCATTATTTATTTTAATTTATATTACTAACCATCGTTATTTTATTCTACCTAATCAGTAGTAATTTCTTCAATTCTATTCATTCATTCATTCCTTCCTTCCTATTACTATATTGATTGCTGCTTAACTCAAACTCAATGAAATGGGAAATAATAATAATTTATTTTAAGTTCAAAATTAACTGGCGCAATCTCACATTTTAAACAATTTTCACTCAAACACATACAATTTTAATTCATAAATATATCATTAAAGTCCATTTAAACCATTCTTTAAATTAATTAAGCGCAGCTTTGGCTCAAAAATCTTTTCATTTATATTAAATCGATTAATAATCTTTCTAATCCAGATAATTCATAGAATTTTAAGTAATATAATTGGAGAAGATTTCAAAAAAATTAATAGAAAATTTTTGTGATTGAAAATTATTAAACACATTATAATAAATAAAGCCAATAGAAATAAGAGTACAAAGATTAACATTCTTAAATAAAAAATGAGTAACTTTAATGAATTCATTAAGAATGATGATGCTTATACAGATTTATATACCCCACTCCTTTACCAAGAGAAGGGCATGAAAAGAGGAAAGGAATAGTTTAGAGAATTTAATAAAATGATCAAGTAAACATCTAGAAAAGCCAATTAATTAGGGCAGGGGATGCAGAATTAAACAGATTTAATCAAGTAGGCATTAAATAAATTTGTAGGGGATATGAATCCAGCTCAAGGATTGAATAAAATAGGAGCTTCAATAAATAACAAATTGGATTAAATTAGTTGTAAAATAACAGGAATGAAAAGATTAGAAAAGAGCTAGTCTCAAATCTAATAGGCATCTTCTTAACCTTAACCAAAATAAAGTAATAATAATCAAAATAATAATGAAGGAGAAGAAGAGAATGAAGTGGATGAAAACAACTTAAAATAATTACAATTACAATAAACTTAATCGACTCCGAACTAATAAAAGAATGAAATATCGCTAACAATTAAATGAATTATATAAATAGGTTAATTATGTATTGTTTTCTTCTAATTATTACTAACTAACCAACTACTTACTCTCTCACTCACTAAGTCACTAACTAACATTATTATAATCTTCTCCTTGCAATTATCTATATTTTTTACCACCTTTTTTAGAAATTTCCAATCTAAATTAGAGTAGAAATAAATTATATTCCTTCAAAATCCCTTTAATTCTATTTAAAAGATTTTAGTACAATAGTTTATTGATAATTTATAGAAATTCTTTTGATAATATTAATTGATATTAAAGCGTCGTCTTCGATAATTGTTATTATTTTTATCATAAAAACAATAATCTTATATATTATTTTTCTATCTAGGTTGATAATTTTCATGCTTCTAAAGTAGTGGAATTCCATTACAAAATATTTATCTAATTACTTTGCGAATTTCTTAGTTTATTTTATAAATAAAATGTGGCTATTCTCAAAACTAAAAAGTTTATCAAAATATTAAATGATATCCTTAAATCCAGCTTTATTGTTTCATAAATTGCTTACAAATCTTAAAATAAAGCATCTTATATACAGCAAATATCAACTTTTTTATGCACTGAAACAAGTTTTACATAAAAACTATAATTTCTACCAGAATTAGTCAGATGATATAATTATTCATGATTGATAGAATTATTTGATTAAAGATTTTATATCTTATTAAAGTATTTTTTCAAAAAATTTAGAGAGTTAATTTACCAAATTTATATTTTCTTTAAAATATTTCAAATTTTATAATTAAAAAGATAAGATTTACTATATTTAAGGAGCATATTTTTAAAAAATGTATTTAAGTTGTAAGAAGCAATTTACTGAATAACTAAACTTTGAATTTCTATAGTTAATATATCATAAAAAGGAATATTTATTAAGTTCGTGATCAAATGAAGAAATGAAAGAAAGTATTCTAAAAGTTGTTTATGTATTTGAAAGTAAATATTTTTTCTGAAGTTAATAGAACAAAGAATTAAGGTGTTAAGTATATTTGTTTTTTACTCTAATAATAATAATATCTTCTAATACAACTTTCAGAATATTGAAAGAATAATAAATACATGAGTGCAGCAAAAGGATAGTCTATTTTATCTGAAATAACTCCAATAAAGAGTAAATATGATATTGTATAATCAAGCGCACCAGATCCAAGCAAGAGAATATTTCGACTGAAAAGGGCTGTGAGTACTTAAAGAGTATCTAAGAATATATCATCAAGCTCTTATCTCTTTGAAAATCAAATGCTCGGAGAATCTACTAATGATAACCCATATTATACAGAAAAGATAGTTTAAAGACAATAAGCAAGCATTACTGATTTTTAAAGTTTAATTAATAATAACACTTAAAATTAATCGAATGGGGATAAGCCTCATCCATCTCCAGGAAAGGCTGTTCTTAAAGTAGTATTGTAAATACCCTTTAATTGAATTAATTTATACTCATTACATTAAAATTATTATCCTTTTTAACAAAGAAAAAAGAAAAGAGCTGTGACTGTGGATGATAAAAGTCAAAAGAATACATAAAATTCTTTTGAAAAGGAATAAGAACAAGTGAAGATAAGGAAACCTTATTTAAGATCTACCAGCGCTTTTGATAAAAGAAATAAATCATTTCAATAGTTACTGCAGAATATGTAAATAATTGAAGATGTTGAGAGTAAGAAAAATGCACTGCCTTTGACATCTGAATCTCAATATCAAGAAGAATTAAAAAAATTCTAGTTTTTCCTAGATTCTGAGAGACTTGTCTAAGATAAAAACCTGTATGAAGAATATGAAAGTAAGCATTTTTGGATGGATATTATCTATATAAATATATATTCTAACTTTATTGAAAGCAATACAAACATTTAAGAAGATTAATTGAATGGATAAAAGCTATTTATTAATTGAAAATTTGGAATAAATCTCCCATGTATTCATTATATCTAGCTTTAACGGTATAATAAATAAAGCAATATGCTAACAAATATTATTAAATAAAGCTTTAGGGTTAAATGAGAAACTAAGAATAGAAATGTGTGCAGGCATGAACAAATTAGTAAAACTGAAAGTTAGAGGCGCTAGATTTCCAATTCGATTCACAGTTTACACAAATGGGGGATATTACTCAATATATTTTAAAGATTCTTATCCAGATTATGAGCTATGTTAATCAAATTCAGATTATTAAATGAATAAAATGCAGAAATTTATAAATTTGTATGATAAACGCACTTCTAAAAGAGAAATGAAGTATATTTTCTGCAATATTACATTCTAAACTTACTGCTTACTGGAAATCAATGCAATTGAAGCACCTGTCATTAAATCAATGTACTCTACCCAACATAATATGATTGAAGCTTTAAAGAAATTCAAATAAGAAAAGCTCAAAAAAGAAAAGAAAGTTATGAATATTGATGAGTATAATGATTTTATGAGAGAAATAGGTAAATTTATTAATGATTTGTAATGTTAAACCATCATCATTTTCTCTATTTAATTAGAGGCTATTAAATTAAGAAGATAAATACAATTTGCTAAGATGTTTCCAAATGCTTAGAATTATCTTAGATTGAATAAGAAAGATTTAGATGCATTCAAATGGAAGAAAGATGAAGTTCTTACAAAAAATGTAAGATTTAAAAATAATAATATTTTAATTTGATTGTAATTATGAATAAATTTAAAAGAGAGAAATAAGAGAATAAAGAACGGAGTTGGCAATAGAAAAAAAGGATATTTTATTTGATGAGAAATAACAATAAAGGGAAAAGTGGCTTTAAAAAAATGAAATTAAAAAAATGCAGAGGATTAAAACGCACATCTAATACATCAAACACGAATGGATTAAATTAATCAACTTTTTAAATTTTATTACTATCCTTAAAAACGGTCATATCACTGCAAAAATTGTTAGAATCTTTGCAAAGTAGATGGAAAATAAAATCAATAAATTCCTCACCTAGCATTTTAGAGATTTTAAACTAATACCTGTTTAATAAAGATAATTCAAGCATGCCAAACTGTAAATTCTCTAATTAAATATTTAATAAATTGATCTATTCTTTTAAATAAAATAATAAAAGAGCTCTAAATTTATATTCGAAGTCTATAAAGCAGAAAGCTAAATTAAAAGCAGGAAAGATCATTTAAAAATTATTGATATAATTGACATAATAAAAATCTTTAAAATCTAAAATTATAGAAACAGTTTAAAAAGGTAATTAATTAAAATAACAGCTTTGAGATTTATTAATATTATTTTAATATTTAATGAAAATAGTTTCCACAATATAAAGAATTTTGAGGAATTATATGTTTGTTCCTAGGCAGTTTTTGCTCAAAAAGCTATGGGATGAAATAGTAAATGAGTTAACATTTACAGATAAGAGAAGAAAAAATGTTCTGGGGGAGTTTATATCAGAGAACATTAATCCTTTTACTATAGATAAATATATCCATTTTCTTTAAATAAAAGAGCCCAATAAATGTACTTACACTTAGCTCATTAATTTAATTGACAAGTAATAATTTTAAATTTAAGTAATTTTATATCATTTTGTTTACTTTTAATTAACTTTATAGTGATCTCAAATAGACTTTGATTAAATCTTTTAGAAAGATGATTTCTTAAGCAATTGCAAAATCTTAAACTCTTTAGACTGAGGAGAAAGAGGATTTAAGTGAGATAAAGAAGAAAAAAAGTAAATCCCCTAAAGCTAAGAAGAGAAAGAAAACAAAAGTATTTGTAAGAAAGAGAGAATTATCACAAATAGAAGAATCTCCTCAGAGTTTAAACAATAACAATAATAGATTGAGATCTGATTCTAAATTAGGTGAAGACTTAAAATCTATGGATAATAGTAATATAATGAAGAAAACAAGCTCTATAATACACAGCAGCAATACTAAGAATCATAACAACAATTCTAATTTATAAGATATTAATGAGTAAAATTCCTCTTCTTCTTTTAGTGTTTAAGAAACTCCAAACATGCAAGGCACTATGATTTAATTTGATTCTATCTTTGAATCAGATGACTTTACTCTAAATGTTAGAAAACTTAGTTCTTCTAGTATTTTGTTAAACTCATAATAATTATAGGAAGACATTTCCTAAAAAGCGTAGGAGATATAATTATTTAATAAGAAATTTGTCCAACCTTAAACCTATTAAGAAAAAAAAAAATTAGAATAAAACATTCATATTTTTTCTAAGTTTTGTAATAGATATAAACCTTCTCTGCAAAGTAAAATCTTTAAAGAAATGGAGAGAATCAGATTAGAAAATAAATGGGAAATTTGAAAAATAGAAAATTATCCCTAAATAATTAAATAAATAAAATAAAAATAAATAAGATTTGACTGGTTTTATTTACTGAAATCATTGTACCTAATGAATAATTTAGCATAGACAGTTAAATAAGCAGACAATCTTTAAAATATCTTTCAATAAATTTGTCTATTTGATAAAATAATAATAGATAAACTTAAAAAATTAAATATTATAATTTATTAGATTCTATCTATCTATTCTACCTTTTAATGCATTTTACTTACTCACTTACTTCTAAACCATTTTTATCAATTCTTTCACTACCACAATTGTTTGTTTTACCTATTTCATCTCTTTATCATCCTTTCAATCTTTTTATAAAGTCATTAATTAATCAGAAAATTGAAAGATTTTTGATGAAATATTTATTTTCAATATGCAATATAATATTTTTATAATGTCTATCTGTCTAATAAATATTCCTTCTATTTTCTACTACTTTTATTGCTATAATTCTCTTTAATTTTAGATATTTTTATATGTAAAAGTATACTGTTAAGACCTTTAATAGATAATAAAACAACATTAAAACCAAATTGAATAGCTTGAATGAAAGAAGAGATCATTACATTTAATTTATGGTATAAACTAAAGATTATTTCTGTATTGTCAATATGATAAAAAATTCCTGTTTACAATAATTGAATGTGTAATTTAAATTTAATCATCTTTATTTTAAAATGAGGGTTATTGTAAGGCATAGGATTAAATTACTGAAGAATTCTGATAGATTAAATTTATGAAAATAAAGGTGAGTAAATTATGGAGGTTATTTTTACAAGAATATTTGGTAAATCAGTAAGTATATTTACAGAATTTACTATCATTTGCGCAATTAATTAATTTATTATTAACCATTTCAATAATAAAAAAATAATCTTGAATTGAATAATGAAAGATTTTTAGTTTATAATTGATAGAGATACAAACAGAGAGAAAGAGAGCGTGTTTTGGATAATAAATTATATATTCAATTTAAAGATTTTCTGATAATAATTGAAAGAATTAAAAGTAATCAAAAATTAATTATCAAAAAAAGTAATTATTCTTAGATAGATTCTAGATTTTAAAAGAAATGAATACTTTGAGCCTTCCCCAATCTGAAGAGAGACACTATATCTCTAGAGAAAATTCCCCAATAAATGGTTAATCAACAAACAATTAGGAAAGTAAAAAAGTAATGAATGATTTTAATGATGAAATCATTTAGATGCTAGAAAAACTAGACATGAAATAGTTCTCAATTACATCTTTGGAAAAAGATATCGAAGAATTGAAATAAAGATATGCTAAAATCCATGGAGATTCTTTTTTAAAAAGAGCCAACTCATTAAGCAATATTTTCAATTCTATAAAAAAATTAATAGAGCGTTGCTACAAATAGATTTTCAAGATGTACAATCATTAAGTACAATCATTTGATATACCTAAAAAGTCAGCAGTTCAAATAGAAATTCAAGAATATTTAGAACATAATATTATCAGCAGCAGAATCAGCAAAGAGCTTGAAGAAAAGATTAAATAGGGTATTAAATTTGATTGTTAAATATTCATATATCTCTTGACCTAAATTCCAGGAATGTACGTAACATTCTTCGAGAAAGAGTTCTTCCCCTACTTAGAAAATATAGATATTTTAGAGGATGTAATTGATTTACATATGTGTAAGGAAGTATTGGTGTAAAAAATAATGGATGAGGTTTCTAAATTGCTTTCTGTCAACAGCGATTATATTATTCAAATTACTAACTATTACATTGAAGCATTTATAGAACTGATGAATACTAAAATTGCTATCATCTTCTAAGAGTGTAAGGCTGCAATGACTTAGTACATTCTTGAATTCAAAAACTCCACTGAAAAAGCTAGTCTTGTGAATCGTTTTATTATAATTGGCCTTCTTAGAGAGCTTTCTAAAAAGTGCAGAAACCATATCACTGAAATACTTTAAAATTCCTTTTTTGCTCTGATTGATCCTGAAATTGGTCAAAATTTCGCTTCATTTATAATTCAATGCAATGAATTATTCGACTTAAAGTATGAAAAGAATGTAAATAGATAGCAATTTATTTTTCTATTTCAATTATTTTACATTTTTGTATCATAAATTAATCTATTTCTCCTACTGTTGTCAAATTTTTAATACAACAAACGAAATTAACTTATTTTATTAAATTTTTATTCGATTATTAAAAGTTTGATGCTTCTTAGTACTTTGAATTAGATAATGACGAACTAGGAAAGAGATTCACCTTGATGTTAAATGAGAAACCAAAAAATCTACAATAACAAATCTAAGAAAAGCTAGAGAAAATAATGAAAGAAAATGAAAAGCTAATTATCTGCAATTGCATTAGAAAAGATGGACATCATGGTTATTTTGTTGAAAGATAAGATGGTAAATTATAATATTTTATTAAATTAACAAAGCCACAAATTTAAAAATTAATAAATTCTTTCAAAATAATTAACAGGAAAATCATATTTAATGCATAAAAATATTCATGGG
This sequence comes from Tetrahymena borealis, assembly GCA_000260095.1. Classification (NCBI taxonomy): domain Eukaryota; phylum Ciliophora; class Oligohymenophorea; order Hymenostomatida; family Tetrahymenidae; genus Tetrahymena; species Tetrahymena borealis. The sequence continues at coordinate 208,482 of JH651254.1, read as the reverse complement.
GTTTTGGTCATTTTAAATGCTAAATATATGTCTGATGGTTGGATGAAATAAGAATAAGATGAACAATAAAAAACATTAAAGTCCTTTGATCAACTTTTGTAATCAGTTAAAGATAAAAAAGAAGGAGACTACCTCTCTGAAGATGGTAGGAATCTTCCTCCTCCTGATTTAAATAAATCAAGTCCTCTTTATATGAATTCTGCTGCAGGAGATCTTGGTAGTTCTCTCGGCTATTGCTTAGCTAACATTAATAAGTAAACAATTTATATTAATGAATGCATATTTTGATTATTTAATACATTAATTAAATTAGATATTAAAGCAGCACTGATTTCTTAAAAGATTTTGGTAAAATTGCAACAATCAATGGTAGTATTACTTACATTGTGTAAAAGCTACCTTTAGTTGGTACTTTATTAATGGTTGGTGGTTTAGGTTTCTCCACTTATCAACTTTACTAAAATAAAGTTGCTAATAACAAAAGTAAAATGGGACAAATAGGTAGATATTTTAATTCCATTAGTTACTTTTTTCTTCAACTATATTTTGAAAATTATATAGGTAAAATGGCTCTTGGTACTGGTTCTGCATTAACTGGATCATTTTCAGGAGCTTTAATTGGTTAAGCTGTCATTCCTGTACCCATATTAGGTGCTTTTATTGGAGGAGTTATTGGTGGAATTATTGGTGGCACATCCAGCAATTATGCAATCTAAATGTTGAATAAATCTAAATTTAATTTGATGATTCTTAAAATAGAAAAGAGTATTCATCATTAAGGTTATTGGAGTTACTCTAGAGATATGCTTAATCGTTTAGGAATTACTAATAAATACTTCTAAAAATCTATACCTGAAAACCTGTAATCAACCAACAGTAAGAAAAAACTTAATTTGATTGAGAATATTAATATTTAAATATAGTATTTTTTAAAACTATTAAAAGTTGACAAGTAAGATTAATGGATGACTATGTGCTGCTATGGAATGTTAAGTACTTATTACTCTACTCTAGAATAAAAAGAAAGAGAAAAACTATAGAAAAAATTGAAAAAATGTAATAATGAGCAAGAATAAGAAGAAATTATTGCATAACTGGAATACTCTAAAGAATGGGTGCCTGCAATCTAAGATTCCTAAATGTGGCTACTAGAGAAAGATATTCCCGTAGTTATTTATCTCACATAAATTGAAGATTTTATTAAAACAGTAATTAGTAGTGCTTGATTAGTAAAAAAATCTACAGAGTGATTATCTCATAAAGGAATGAATAATTAACACTAATTTATATTATATTACTTTCTTATTTATTATTAGCTTTAAAAAATTATCTTTTTCATCTATTATCTACTATCTATTATCTATCGTTTTTATTATATAAATTAATAATTTATTATGAAAAATATTACAATAAATCTATCATTTATATTTTCTTTCTATGTATTTGATGATAAACATTATTATTAAAAATTAATCAAAAGTAACAGAGCAGATATATCAAAAATATATTCATTATTAAAGTAAAAGTAAAATGGTTTTTCTTTGGGTACAACAAAAGCTTATGCCGTATAACTAAAACTTAGGATTTAAACTGTATAAATATCTGAAGTGAGATTATCATACATATATTTATGAGTGTATAAGAGAAGAAAGATACAAGATCGAATATGTATTATAGTGAACTAGAAAAACTTAAAAGGAAATTAAAAAAGTGTCAAAAATATTGATTGATTGATTGATCGATAGATAAATTTTTAAGAAATTATTTAAAGTTTAGAATATTTAAAGTATTTTCAAAGTAATGCTGGCTATTTTTTTAGACCATCTGTATGTAAAGTCAAATCTAAATTTGTTAATTGTAAAAATACAATAGAAACACTTTAATAAGTCTAGATAGGAATACTATGAGTTAATTTTGCTTTTAATCTTTAGAAATATTTAAAAACTTTAGAAAGCATTAAAAAATGTGATAAATTTATATCTATTTAATTTTCAATTTTCAACATTAATATTGTTTTGATATTCATTCAGACATAAAAATATGTAATTATTAAAATTCTATTTATTTAGATTAATATCAAAATCTTATCTCATTAAATATAACCAAGCGTTTCTGCTTTATCATCTCTTACCTGATTCTTTTTAATGTTGATCTAACACAATAATACCTTTATTTTTAAGATTTCAAAATAACTAAGTTTATTAAGAAAGTAAGTAAGTTTATCTATTTAATTTTAATTACATATTTAATGATATTTCAAAAAACTACAAGTTTTCCCATGTTCTCTTATCTAAATTCATTTCTGGACATTTCACGCTATTTAATCTATTTTTTATAAATAAAATAAGCTTAAAATTTATTAATTTAAGTAATTTCTTAGAAGAAAGCAAAATAAACTTAAATCCAAAGTGACTTAATAAATCTAACTCCATTCCATTTCATATATTTCTCTTCGAACATATGATCAAGAGGAAAGCAGAAAATTAATTATTTATTATTAATTTACAATAAAATAAATTTACATATAAAATCTTAATTCTTTCAAATTTTTCAATTTTGTTATAGCCTCAAACATTTTTTTTTCAGTATAGATTTCCTCTTCTAATGTTGAATAGTTTCTGATTAAAATTAAATTATTTTATTAGTAATAAATAAATAAATAAATATTAAAATTAAAGCCAACCCAGTTTGAATGGATAAACTAACCAAATTCTCTAATTTGCCCAAACATAGTGTGAAGTCATAATCTTCTTTGATTAATATATTATTAGTGCTTTACAAATAAAAAAGAAATTCAATAAAAGATAAAAATGAATTGTATTACTATAGATTTATTGTTAGGTGTTTCAGGAGAGGCAGTTGCAAAAGAGTTTAAAATATTTTCATAATCCCTTTGCAATTTAATTTATTTTAGCTATTAATTATTATTAAATTTAAATAAAAAAATTATCATGATAAAAATACATACCTAAATTATAAATTCAGTTTGATTAAATTTTAATATTTTTCTAAGTCATCCATAATTTCATCAATATCTTCATCATCCAACTCCATACAACTTATTGATAGACGAAATTAATATTTGATTTAAGAAATCCTCATTAGAAAAATAAATACCGTTTATCAAGAAATAATTCTGTAACTGCTAAAATCTTTTCAGGATAATAATACTTTTTTTTTAAAAAAATGAAATAAATATTGAATAATAGCTTATTGAAGCTAAATAACCTTATCAAGATAATTCATTTATTATTTTAAATGATTTTTATTTTCTACTCTATTTCCAGCTTTTTTTACTTTATTAAATTCTAGAAAAATGAATGAATTATTAAATAATAAATTGATGAAATATAATATAAATACATTAAAAATACATTTAAACATGTATATTGTATCTAATTTTATAATTTAATTAATACTCCAAACAATTTAATTCCCTAATAACTTTATAATAAATTAAATTTTTTACCCAAAACTTTATTTGTTATAGAGGTGGGTTCTCTTATCAACATTACTTTAATATTATCGAAATTTATTTTATAGGATATTACATGATAAAAATACTAAACATATAAATTATCACATTATTTAAGTTTATTTATTTATATAAAATTCAACACCGTTTTATCCATTTAAATATAACCAACCGTTTCCTCTTTATTATTTATCTCTTAAAATTTAATAAATCCTGATTAAGATAACTTTATTTTAAATATTTTAATAAATATAGTAGATAGATAGATGTATAGATATTTAAGTGCTATTAGTTTATTTACATATGAAATGGTATTTCTATAAATTGCATCTATTCCCATACTCCTTTATCTAGAATTATTTTTGAGCAATTTAAGCTAACTAAACTATATTTTATAATATTATAAAGTATGCATAAAATTAAAATATTATCTATTTCTTAGGGCTAAACGCAAAAGAACTTATATTATAATCCTTTAATTTCTGTATCCTTTCTTTTATTTCCCTTGGAGAAAAGCTAGAATAGTTATAATATTTTTATTAAAATTAATTTACTTAGAAAAGCTTAATTCTTTCAGATTTTTCAATTATATGATAGCTTAAAATAAAAGTGTCTCCTATTTCAATAGACTTAAATCAATATACACTGAGTGGTTTCTAATTTAAATATAGTTATTTCTTGAATAATAAATATTTAAATTAAAACATACCCAATTTTAACAGATAAACTCGATAGTTTCTCAAATTTGCTCAACAATAATGTATAATCATAATCTTCTTACATTTTTATATTATTTTCGCTATTCCAATAAAAAGAATACAATAAAGGTATAAATGAATTGGATTACTTTAAACTTATTGTCAGACATTTCAGATAAGGGAGTTGTAAAAGTGTTTAAAATACTTTTGTAACGCCTTTACAAGTAAATTCATTTGAACTATTAATTATTAAAGGTAAATAAAAATAATAATTAAAAAATTAAAAAATAAATACCTCAATAATAAATTCAGTTTAATTAAATTTTAATATTTTTCTAAATCATTCATAATCTCTTCCAAATCTTCATCATCTATTCTCAAACAGCTAATAAAAAGATAAATTGAATTAAATAATTAATTCATTATTTTGATATAAGCATACCGTTTATCTATAAACAATTCTGTTACTGCTAGAATCTTTTCTGGAAAATACTTTTGTTTAAAATAAATATTAATTATGGTTAATAATAGTCTATTTATGCTAAATACTTTATCTAGGTAATTCATTTAGAATTCTATATGCATTTGATTTTCTACTCAATTTATTTTACTAGTTTTTATTTTCTATTTTTATTTAATTTTAATGGAAAAATTATTAAAGAAGAATAAAGTCTATTTACCGAATGTCCTCATATTAAACATTATCTCTCTAACAAAATTTTGATGAATTAATTCAATCATTAATTATTTAATTTTTTATTTTAATATTGTTTTGATATACAATACACAAACGCATAAATTACAATAATTTTAATTATATTTATCAGTGTTTTTACAATTTAAACATTACCAAATGTTTCTTCTTCATTATTTTTTACTTCATTCTTATAAATTTGATATTAGGTTACCTTTATTATAAAATCAATTTTAAAAAAGGATATTTAAATTAATTAAATTAGTTAGATTGTAAGTAAATAAGTATATTAGTGTTAATTACACATTTATTACTATTTCTATAAATTGCAAGTCATCCCAAACTCCCTTATCTAAAGTTATATCTGGCAATTTACAATTGCTTAAGCTATATTATATAAATAAAAGTAAACTTAAAATTGATTAAGTTATAATTATTTATTTCTAAAAGCAATCACAAATAAGCTAATTTAAATCTTATATTATAGTAAATAATTCCTTTGATATATTTACTTAGAGGAAAGCTATAATAATTAATTATTATCAAATGTACAAAAATATATGATATGATTTACAATTCAAATCTTAATTCTTTCAGACCTTTCAATTTTGATATAGCTTCAAACATTTAGTTCTAAGAATCAATCTCTGCAATATTTACTTAGTAGTCTCTGATTTAAAAAGGTATTATGTTTTTAATAATAAATATTAAATATAAAACAAACCCTGTTTTAATGGATAAACTATCTAAATTCTCAAGCTTGCTCAAATATAGCGAAAAGTCATAATTTTCATTGATTATTATATAATTTTAGCTTTTCAAATAAAAAAGTATTTCAATAAAAGACCTTTATGAATTTTATTACAATAAATTAACTGTTAGGTATTTCAGTTAAGGAAGTTACTAAAGTGTTTAAAATAGTTTCATAATGCCTTTGCAAGTTAATTGGTTTTAACTATTAATAAAAGTTAAAGTTAAATATTAATAATAATAATTAAGAAATACCTTAATTATAAATTCAATGATATTAAGTTTTGATATTTTTGTAAATCATTCATAATTTCATCCAAATCTCGATCATTTATTTTCATATAACTTATAAATAGAAATATTTAATTAAAGAAATTATCATTAAAAGGAATTAATGAATACCGTTTATCAATAAATAATTTGGTTGTTGCTAAAATATTTTCTGGATAATACTTTTGTTTAAAAAATTATGAAATAATTGCTAACAATAGTCTTTTGAAACTAAATAACCTTATCCTGGCAGTTCATTTATTATTCTATTTGAATCTAGTTTTCTATTACAAATTTTCTTTGAACTACTTTGTAAATCAAATGAAAAAATTAATGTATTAAATAATTTAAAATCAATTTTTACAGTAAGAATAAATACAAAATTTACTTACCTATTGCAGTGAAAGATAAAAGCATAATTGGAGAATGTCAAAATAATAATTAGATTGATTGGTTACTGTAGTATAATGAGACAAATCTTTTTAATCATATAAATATAATCGCTTGGCATGGATTAAAATAAATAACTTAAATCGGAATATTTGGTATCTGATATATAATAAACAATAGATACATTCTAATATAACCCAAGGATCCAAATGTGATAGCTTTTGAGATTGCAATAATTACAATCTTTGGTAATTACTCTGATTAAATTATGGAAGTATAATATCTTATGATAATAGGTAAAATCAGAAATAAATCTAATGAAATTTAAAAAGATGGGTATTATTTACTTTGGGATTATTGGAGGCCAAAGAATGTTCATAAAGATTTGATAACTATCCATTGTAAGATATTTTGAATATCTAACAAAAACCCATCAAAGACTTATTAATGATCTATAATTCTCATTAAAATATTATAATCTATAAAATAAATGCAAAGAATTATCCATTTAAAAGGTTCTACACTTTAAATATGGCTGGCTGCTTCCTCTAATTTGGCTGTAATTGAGGAATCGAAATATATGCATGATGATTCCTAAATAATGCGCTTTAGTTATTCTTTACATAATTTAATTATCGGATCTTTAAATAAACCAGAAATTAAATCGTTTATAATAAAGGTATGGCTTTAAAGATAGCACACAAAGAATAAATTAGCTTGAAAATCCTTTGTTAGCTTAGAAATGCTTAAAATAATAATATTACAAATATTAATGAAAATAATAACTAAAATAATAAAATTGATAATACTTCTATTCATGGTAAGAGAAAGTAAGTAATTCTAAAAAGCAAAGCTAGAGAACAATATTACCGTGAGGATATCTAATCATAGAATTTCTAATAAAAATTTCTTATAATTAAAATGTTTTAAATATATATTTATTGTATAAACATTATTAATTTCATAATAATAATTAATGTTAAGTAGAATTATCTTCTTCTTCTTGGATTAAGAATTTTTAATAGATTTAGAAATTTTGATTAATTTTACAAATTGATAAAAATACATTATATTGTCAGGATTAATTTAATAGGTTAGATTTTGAAATTGATGAAATCTATCAATATATTTTGCAAGCCTTGTATTAAAAGAATAATCAAAATTATTTCTGACATAAAATTAATTTCATTTACAGTATAGAAATATTATGAATTAATGAATTTAAAAACAAAATATTAAATTTCTAATTTTCAACTTTTTATATTTTTGATATTTACTAAGAACAGAAAATTTGTAGATTATCACAATTATACAATTTTTATTAACCTAAAATTCAATATTTTACCCATTTAAATATAACCAAACGTTTCTTCTTTATCATCATTCTCCTAAAATTTTATAAATCCATACTATAATAACTGTATTTTAAAAATTTTAATAATTTTAATTCATTAATATTATTATTATTATTATTTACATGTTAGATACTTCAAAATATTGCATATGGTCCCATACTCCTTTATCTAGAATTATATTAGGTTAAAAAAACCTCTCAATACTATATTTTATAATTAAAATAATCTTTAATTCTAAATAAATTATATTTTTCTAAGCAATATATAAATGATCTTAATTCATAGAGGTTTGTTTGATTGTTAGTTGGTTCGTTGGTTGGTTGGTTGGTATAACCCTTTCTTATTTCCCCTCATTGAAAAGCTAGTATAATTAAAGTATATTTATTAGGTAAAAAAGGATTTACAGAATAAAACTTAATTCTTTCAGATTGTTCAATTTTGTTATGGCTTAAAATATTGCCTTCCTAAATGCTAATTCACCTAAAAACTAAGACCAGTTGCTATTTTAAAAATTTTATGATTTTTTAATAAAATATGGTTAAATTAAAAGAAAAAACTAACCCAATTCTAATCTATAAGCTAACAATATTTACAAGTTTACTGATTAATAGCGTATAATCCTAATCTATTTAGGTTTATAAATTACTTTCCCTTTTTAATTTAGAAAGAAATTCAAAAAAAGTTGAAATGAATTTGATTACTATAAATTTATTGTCAGGTATTTCAGGCATGGGAGTTGTAATAGCGTTTAAAATACTTTAGTAATGCCTTTGCAAGTAAAGTTGTTTAAACTATTAATTATTAAAGTTAAATAAATGATAAATAATAATTACAATAAAAATACCTTAATTATAAATTTAATTTTATTAAATTCTAATATCTTTCTAAGTCAATCATAATTTCTTCTAAATCTTCATCTTAAATTCCCAAAGAACTTTTAAATTGACAAAATTAATATTTAGATAAAGAAATCTTCATAAAAATAATGGATACATACCGTTTATCTATAAGTAACTCTTTTACTGCTAAAATTTTTTCTGGATAATACTTTTGTATAAAAAAAGATGAAATAAACACTATTAATATTCAAATAAAACTAAATAACCTTATCAAGGTAATTCATTTATTATTTTAATTAACTCTGATTTTCTACTTTATTTATTTATTTTTTCAATTTTCTTTTTCTATTTCTAATTAAATCTGGATAGAGAAATTAATTAATTAATCATTGGATAAGAATATGAAAAAGTATGCTATTAGTTATTAAATGTTGAAACTAACTAACTAACTAACCAACCAACGAACGAATCAACAAACCAAGCTAAAACTAAAAATAAGCTATTGATGGTTTTTTTATATAATACACTCTTATTTAATACTCTTATAATTTATAAAAAAAGAAAAAGATAGAAAAAGTATAAAATATACCTCTAAATAAGTAGATTTTAAAGAAAAAACTAATTCAAAATATAAAAGTTTTAATTATTATTACTTGAGAGAGATATAATCAGTGTTTATTTTTGACCTAATGGGTTCAACCTTCCCATATCCAATATATTTATTTTTCTCATTCCTATTCTCAAATTTCAAAATTTAACAACCATGATTTATATTATAAATTCATAATATTGTATTGGTTAGAATGTTTCAATTTTAAACCTAATTTATTAAAGACAACACATTTTCTTTTATGAATTTTTATCAAATATTGAACATTTTAATTTAAATTTGTTAGGAATACTTAGTGTAGAAATATATTCTATAATAAAAAATGATGGAAGACGAATTTAAAAATGTAAAGACCTTATTATTAAAATAATATTAAAAAAATTTATTTTTTATCAATTAAAAGTTGATTGAATAAAATATTTTAGCAAATAAATTGACTCTTGATTATTGGTAAATATTTTCCATAATTTTTTTTTATTGATTTCAAAAATTTCTTTAAATATAA
>JH651254.1:163395-194093 GCA_000260095.1 Tetrahymena borealis | reverse complement strand
TCAAGGTGCTTGTGGTTTAGGGTCTGCTTTAGGAAATTGCTCATAACTTACTATATTAAAAATTTAATTAGAGTAAGATTTTTTATTATTTTATTTTCTTTATCTATTCATTATTTATTTAAAGTATCCATTTTATTATTTTTTATTATATAAATTTTTAAATATTTCAAATAAAAGACCAGAAAATTTATAGGTTATATAATCTTAAATAATGAGAATAAAGAGATTAGTGGTGAAGGAGTTAAGGTAAAAATTAAAAAATATTATTTATAAATTTTAATGTCCTTTAAAATATAAATTAGATAGTGAATGCCGAATTAACTATTGAAAGATAGATTACTAATAAGAAATAAATAAATAATTAATTAAAATAAATGGGTTAATATTATATTATTGTAAAATACATTTGAATATTTATTGATTAAAATATTGTATAAACAATTTTAACACCATAATTTTGAATTGTATATTTCTAAAAAATTTTAGAAAATATAAAAATGTTCATTTATATTTTAAATTCGATATTTTTTTTGAAAATAATAAACATATTTTAGGGTTGAAAAAAGTTTTTAATAAATAATTGAAAGAATTAAATAAATATCAAATGAGTATTTAAATGATACTGAATTATGAATTTTAAGTAATTAACTAAATAATAGATATTTTAATTTTTTCAACTTAATCTATTTTAATCATTAAATTAATAATTGATACCAATTTGTTATGAAATATTATCTATAGTATTTATCAATTATTATTAGTATTAACTAGTCGGTATGAATGTTCCTGTATTTAAATAGGCATTGTTTTATTATACCTATAGTATTTATTTGTTGTGTTATTTATTGGAGCACTTAACTTCATGATTTTTGAATTTTTAATAATTATTGAATCTGATTGCCTCTTTGCAAATTCTACACTAAGAGAAATCAGGATTATCTCTACAAAATTCTATTGCATGCTTTCTCTTTTAATGTCTAATTACATTTTCTCTAATTTCAATATATTAACAATATTTACATTTAAACACAGCATTACTCAAAGTATCCCTCTATTAGCCGATTATTATTTGCTATTAGTTGTTTTGATCTAGCTTTTGAGTTTAGGATATCGGTTAATGATTTTGATTAAATTGATTAGGCTGGTGTTAGTGTTGATTGTGTTATTCGTTCAATGGTATAGGTTATTACAGTTAATCTTACCACTGACTAGAGGGCTATTGCTATCTGTTAATAGGATAATGATATTATCCTTGGTTTTGCTAATTATATTAAAAATTAAATTGATTAATGCGAGGAGGTTATTGAAATGATTAAGTGTGGTTGTTCGATTATTTTTGAAATTGGTGTTGGTTGAGGTTTTGCTAGGGGAAGAATTATAGCTAATTGATATTATTATCATTTAAAATAATTGATTCAGTTAATCTGATAGATTAAAAAGAACTATTTTATTATTCAGCTTCCATTTAATATCACTTATACTTTCTTCGACTTTTTATTTTTCTATGATTTAATTATTTTTTTGGAAATTCTTATTAAAAATCAAACGAAAGTAGAAGTATTTAAAGAATAGAACAATAAAAAGAATAGAACAATAAAGGAAAAAAGGAAAGAAAGTAGCAAGATATTTATGGCGCTAATTTAAGAATAAAAACTTTTTTAATTATTCTTCTACTTCATATGAATTATATGCAATAAAAGCAATCACTTTTAATAATTTAATGAATATGATGTTTTATAAATAGTTACCTTTATTATATTCTAATATTTTTCAAAGAGAAATTTTTTATTAATATTTAAAATATTTTTTAAAATAAAGGATAGAAATATTTAGAATTTATGAAGTATTTATTTAATTATTTAAACTTTAATTATTCTTTTAATTTTGGCAATATAAACAAACATATTAAAGACAATAAATAATATTACTTATTTCAAAATTTAATCAATTGAAATACTACCAAACGTTTCTTCTTTATTAATTTTTAATACATTATTCTTGTTAATCTTACATTAGGATACCTTTATATAAATTTTTAAAACAATAAGTAAGAAAGTAAGAAAGAAAGAAAGTAAGAAAGAAAGTAGGTCTGTTAGTTTATATGTAAGTAAGCATATTTAGTGTAATTACCTATTTAATGTTATTTCTATAAATTACAAGTTATCCCATACTCCTTTATCTAAAGTTATATCAGGCAAATTAAAATTATTTAAGCTAAATATAAAAATTAAATAAGCTTAAAATGTATTTATTTATATGTAAAAATCTATTTCTTTCTAAAAGGAAAAACAGATTAATTTAAATCATAATGGTTTAATAAATTTATTTATCCTTTCATAAATTTCACTTAGAGAAAAGCTAAAAGAAAGATAATATTATTTATTTATTTAATAATTTTCATTAAAATAGATTTACAATTCAAATTTTAATTCTTTCAGATATTTCAATTTTGTTATAGCTTCAAATATTTTATTAATAGAATGTATTTCTTCAACAGATGCTGAGTTACTCCTGTTTAAAATTAAATGGTTTACTTTAGAATAAATTTTAATCTAAAACAAACCCAGTTTTAATGGATAAGCTCGTTAAATTCTCAAATTTGCTAAATTATTGTGTAAAGTCTTAATAACCCTCTTTGGTAATTATATAGTTTTAGCTTTTCAATTAAAAAAGAAATTCAATAAAAGATTTTAATGGAATTTATTACTATAAATTTATTGTCAAGTATTTCAGGAAAGGGAGTTGCAAAAGTGTTTATAATATTCTCATAATCCCTATGGGAGTAATTTTGTTTTCGCTATTAAATATTATTAAAGTTAATTAATAAAGTAATTTAAAATTATAAAAATACCTAAATTATAAATTCAATTTTATTAAATTTTAATATTATTTCAAGCCATTCATAATCTCATCAATATCTTTATCATATAGCCCCATACAACTTATTCATAGAAAAGATTATTTAATATTCAATAAAAGAATTCATCATTAGAAAGAATGGATACCGTTTATCTAGAAATAATTCTGTTAAAGCTGTAATTTTTTCAGGGTAATAATACTTTTGTTAAAATAATTATTAAATAATAGCTTAATAGAGTCTATTAAATCTAACAAACCTTATCGAGATAATTCATTTATTTTTTTATATGAATTTTATTTTCTTCTAGGATTATTTATTTATTATCCAAATTTAGCTTTATTAATGTGAATATAATAAATCAAATAATGAAAAATAAATTCTTAAATAATAATAAAAATAATCCAATAGTCAGCAGGAATAAAAACAAATTTTTGATGATTCTTTCAATGTTAATTTAATACTCTAAAAATAATATACATTTAAATCTAAATAATAAAAGAATTGGTTTTAACTCAATAGAAAAATTATACAAAAGCTAATACTTAAATTATTTTTAATAAATAAATAGATAGATAGATACAAGTTGAACATTTATTTCTTCATAATCCGAAAAATAATTAATTATTAACTAGATTAGGGATTTTTATAATCATTTAATTATATAGATTTAATACTCTTCCTTATTGTTACATACCTCTAATACATAATGCTAAATATCTTAAATTGTTAAAGCTTTTTAATCTATTTATAAATTCTAAAGCTGTTTTATTATCACTACTGCCATCTTCTGCAAGATTTAAGTCTAAATGATAAAGGTTTGGTAAATGATTTAAATGCTCCTTTATTAACTCTAATTTAACTCTGCTTAATCTGGGATCAGCATTTCCTATTAATAGTTTTATTTTTTCTAAATGTTAATTTACATTTAATGCTTAAAAGAGAGCTATGATTCCAGTAGGATCAATAATTAGATTATAAAAATCTAGTTATATAGATTTTAAATTCATACATTTCTTAAGATTCTAGCATGACTGTATAATTCCACCATTACTTATATTATTATCTCGAATTGCCAAATTTATTCCTTTCAAGTTATTTAATCTAGACAGTCCTAGGAAAATAGCAGCACACCCTTCATCTTCTATTTGGTTTTCGTTTAAATTCAATTCTAATTGCTATAGATTAGTTAATTATTAAATTTCCTAACCTAATTAAATAGCTTGTAACTATTTTATTTTATTATTAACTAAAGAAATGTGAAGGCAAATCAGGCTTTCGCATTTAGATAATGTTGACATTAATGTTTTTGGATCAGAGAAATTAATACAAAAGAAGGACAGTTTTAAGCAAGTTAAATTTATGCATTACGAGATACCCTAAGCAAATTATATGATATGACAAGATTAAATACTTTCATTAGTTATATTAATTTCAAATTACTTTAATTAAATCAGTTAGCTTATGCAATTAGATAGAGTTCTTAAAGATGTAGGTCCTATCGAAATACCTAAATTAAATTAAAGCTTCAATATTGATCTTGCTTAGCAAATTTTTTCAAATAGAGTAGAAAGAAAAGTCTAATTAATTTTAGAGTTTCGAAATTTTAGTTCTATTTCTTGTAATTTTAAGTTTGGAATGACATTCGATATCCTATCAAAGATTTATTTAGAGAAAGGACTATAATTATGCTCTAGAGTTAATTTTTTTAAATTTTTGCATTTTAGAAGGGTCTCTTATTGTACTTCGTCAAAACTAACAAAGCTAATTTCAACATTTGTTAAAAGTTCTAGAAAATCTTTTTTTTCATATTTTAATAGAGTCAAACAATGTTATTAAGTAATCAATTTGATAGAATCTTTATTTTATACATTTTAATAGATTTATTCATCATTAGTTTTATTAGTTTGGATAGTGTTAGAAGGAATTACATCCTCTGTTTTTTAGCTACTTTTTGAATCATTATTTTATTGTTGTTAAAAAGTGTTTGCAGAATAAATATTGGTGTTCATGCCATTGGTAATTGCATTTTCTTCACTTCCAATTTAATTTTATGGTATGACAATTAATTATGGATTATTAACTTATCTTCTAGTTTTAGGAGGCATAGGATTATTCAAAATTAGTTTATTCTTTTGTTTTGGTTTTTATTTGAAAGATGGATTTTTATTTGTAATTATTAATTATAAAGTATTCAAAAAAGATTTATTTAATAGTTGTATTAAATTTTAATTATCTCAAATAAAAATAAATTGATGGATCTTTCTTCTCTTTTTTAATTAAATACATGCAGCCAGCCAGCCTAATCTAAGTTCATTATTTATTTTTCTAATAAAGTTTAAACTACCTGATCAGGTATTAAATAAGAATTAATTCTGATTACTTCTAGTTTGGAGGTAAACAAATAAGTTTAATGATTAATTGATTGATTGATTCTTTATTTCAGAAAAGTATTCTTTAAATATTTTTTCTAGTTTTTATATTAACTAATCCTTTTATAAAAATATTTTAATATTTTTTTTCTACAACAGACATTTATTATTAAGTAAGTATCTTTTCTATTTTTTTTAATTCTTTTTAAAGAAACAATTTAAGAGCGGTAAAAAATGCAATAAATATAAATAATTAGAAATTAAATGCAATGTCAGCTTAGATAGATACTAAAATAAACTAATTGAGGTATTTTTTTTATTTAACAATAAATCTTTTGTAATAAATGTTAATATCTTTGTTTTGAGTGCAAACAAAGTTCTAAATATCTAAGACTCTTAAAAATCACCAATCTTTTATGCAATTCAATAATACTATTTTCTTCCCCGTCATTCAGATTCGCATAAATAGAAAGGAAATAAAGATTTTATAGACCATCTATCCCATCAGTTAGATACTTTAATATTTATGGGTTTTCTTAATCATAATTCCCTAGGCTCAATGATAGCCTTTCTAACAATTTAAAAGAGTTAAATGTTTAGAATAGTTTTATTAAGCCAGATTATAGAATGTTACAATAATAGAAATTGAGAGCTAAGGACTTTAAATCTGCTATTTTCAACAACTGTTGGCATATAGATATAATTCCTTCATTTGTAATTTTTTTATTATTGTTAAGGTTTAAAATTAAATGCTAAATATCTGTTATCTTTGTTATTCCTTAAACTATTGCAGCAGCTCCATCATCCTCTATTTCATTATGCGATAAATTTAAATTTAGATATCTTAAGTTAACAAATATTTCTAACTCTTCTCCTAAAAATGAGAATTATTTTGACTCTATTTTATTATCTAATAAATTTAGAGTAAAATGATTCAATTGTTAACACTGAGCTAAATATTTTATGAGCATTTTAGGTTTGGCGTACTTTATTTAAGCTAAATCCAGAGAAAGTTTATTTAGCTTCTTGCATTATGAGATTCCTTAGGCTAAACGGAGAATATCCTAAGATTTTATGAGATAATTTGATAATTTTATCTCTAAGATTTAGAGATTTGGTAATTCCATTAATTAAATTGCTAAATAAGTTAAATTTTAAGGACCAATACAATGATTAAATTTAAATTTTAGAGTTATTATTTATTTGGTTGAAAAGATTGTTTAGAGTAGATATTTAAGATCGTTTTGAAGTATATAAGAATTGTAAAAATTTAGGTGAACTTCATCCAATATTTTTAATTTCTTAAATACCTCTGAAAGTAATACCAACTTTTTTTTTTGTTCAATATTACAAAAAAATCCCAAAGTTAAAATCTTTAAATTGATACACTTTAAGAGAGCTTCAAATTAATTTTATTTAAATTATTAAAGTGAGATGCGAATATTTGTTAATAATTCTAGATATTCTTATTTTTCATCGACAGCATCTTCTATTTATACTTCTTTGGTTATTAATTATAGATTTTACTCTTATTAGCTTTTATAGCTCGTTTCTTCTTACTTTTATTCTAATAAAAAATGAGTATTGCCATCATTAATTTAGGAGTATTAGGACTATTATTATATTTATTATTCCTCAATTACTATTTCTTTAGTAATGCTTTTATGCTATTGTTTTTTTTTTTGATTTTCCTAATGATTTTTAACATTCTTTGAATTCTTAATTTTATCTTAGATATCAGGTTTCTCAGTAAGTTGTTATCTTTAAACTTAAGATCTAGTTTTCATTTTAGAATTGACAGGAATTAATTAAATTCTATCTTACTTATTATTAATATATCTATATAAAATGTTAGAGGAATAAAATATTTATATTTTAGCTTTCAATTCAAATTGTAGGTTATAAAGCAAATACCGTAATCTTATTAGGTTCTGTTTACATTCATTTACATAAGTTTAAATTCTTTCATCTAAAAGTAACTTGAATAATCAAAGAGGTAGGCACTGGCTGATCAGGTATTAAATTAATAATTTCTGATCCAAATTTTAAAGGAGGGAAAATCAGAAATAAAATTTATTTTAAAATCCTTAGTAATTTAATTATCCTAAGAATATAAATCTTTGTCAATCATTACAGAATTTAAAAAAAGTACAGAAATCGATTATTAATTATCAAAATTAAAAAATTATGTGTCATTATTTCAACTAAAGTAAGCTTTAATACTAAATTTGGAGAAATTGATCTATAATTAGAATTAAAGGAGTTATATGTTTAACATAAAAAATAACATAAGTAATGAAGATTTAAAACTAATTAAATTTATTCCCTTTAAGAAGGATGGAACTCAGTCTTGAAATGTTATCTTTCCTATGTAGATTCTCTTATTTCTTTAGTTTACTTTTCTGGTGCACTTTTTGTAAATAAATTCTTTAGTTACAATTGATAACTCTCTCTATTAATGTGCATATTCTCTGAATCTTCCTACTGATAGTATAAACAGAAAAAATATAATTAATTAAATTAACATTAGCCAGACCTATTACACTTGAAGAAAATATATATATTCTCATTAGTAATATTTTTACTCATTTTTTTGAATAAATAGAATGAATCTAGTTATAATAGTTTTATTTAAATCATCAAATAGCAAGCAAGTAAACTTGCCTTCCAATTATATTTTAATAAATGATCTATTTGTTTGTTATTAATTATATTTTAATAAATGATCTATTTGTTTGTTATTAATTATATTTTAATAAATGATCTATTTGTTTGTTATTATCTTTCTCTTCATCGATTTATCTAATTTCAGTATTTATTAAATTTATAGTTTATAATTTTACCTTTATTTATTTCCTTTTTAATTATTCATATCTGCAACAGATTATTCTGCCTGTTTTATCATTTAAATTTGTAATAAAAGTTTAATCTACCTAATTTATTTGTTAGATATTGATTATTATTAGCTAGTGTTTACTTGATTATATTTAAATGTAATCAATTGAAATTAGTTTAACTCTACAATTGGTCATTCTCATAGTATAAATTAAATATAGTAGGTTCTTTACAGTAAAATTTATTTAATAATTCATAAGAGTATGATCATTTTATCTTCTTGTTTTGAGAGGAATCTATTAAATAAATAAATAGATTTTTAATTTAGTTGATAAAATATAAAAGCTAATTTTAAACTCTTCACTAGAAATATGCCAATATACAAATATTATTTATAGATTAAAATACATTTCTTTCACACAATTATGTATAAATAAAACTAATTTGATAATTAATTTAACACTTCTTCTTGTTGTTATTTTTGGTAAATTAGAAATATTAGTTAAATATTATTATTTATGAGGTGCCAAAACTTATCTATTAAGTTATACTAACTAATTATTGGTAAGATATTTAGCACACTTGAATTACTTAATGATTGTTCATAAGCATTCGAATATAAATAAAGCAATAAATGAATAATATTAATATATGAATTAGTGTAAAATGATTAGAATAGTATATAATAAATCAAAGGAATCATGTTTAGAGATAATAAATTCCCTTATAACCATCACATTATCCAAAAAATAATTTGTAAAGAGAAATAAGTAGAAATCAAAATGTTAATTATATTGGTTTTGGAATTTATTACATTTAAATAAAAAATGATTAGAAAAGCCTAATAAAAAAGATTAAATATAAATGATGAGTTATTTATTGTTATTTTTTAAAGAAATGTTTATCAATAAGTGATTTATCTATGAATGTGTTTGTTTATTAACAACCTAAAATATATTTTATAAGGATTAAAATAGTTCTTAATGCAAAAATCAATCAAAACATGTTAAATTTCATTTTGCCTTTAGTAAACAAACTCTACAATAAATTGAATCAAATAAATTATTTTCTAATTTCTACAATTAATTCTCAACAATATTTCAAATTAAAATTAATTCATACATAATACATATTAGCCTCATAATAAGTTATCTAAAATCGTCTTAGTAATCTATCCAATTTCTTATTTCAATTTAAATAAAATTATCTAATAATTTTTTAATTATAAACAAAATGAAATATTAAATCCATTTTTGAATAAATAAAATAACAGTTTCTATTAAATAACCTGTAATAACCATTTGATTAAATCTAATGCCATATTTACTCATAGTAAATACACAAATTTAAGTACAGATTTGAGTCTAATTTATTGTCCAAAAATATCTTTTTAATTATTATTTATGATCTTCATTAAACTATTTTATTATTATAATTCTATGAAAATTGTAAATCTATAATTTTTAAAAGGTAATCATTTGGTATACTTTATTTAAATTCTACTCTCCTTATCACATTGAAGGCTTTTTATTTTTTAAACTTTTAAATCTTTTTCGGATTTGTAATAATTAATTGTAAATAAATTGACAAAATAATAAAAAAAATATATCTTAGGTTTGTGTAGAATATTGAGTCTTTGTAGAAATATTATATTCTGAAGAATAGATTTCCATTCTAACAAGCAGATAGATAGATAAATAGATAGATTACATTTCTAAACAGTTATTCTTAGTTAATATAAATTACAAAATTGTTTATTTTTTATTAAAAAATAAAAAATAAATAAAGATTCAATCTCTTTTTTTAATTGAAGTATAAAAGTATAATAATAATAGTAATATGAAGTAAAATATTAGGAGATAATAACAATTCTAACTTAAATATTTATTTTTAAATAACTTACTTTTCATATTTAATTTGTATTTAAAATTAAAAAAAGTCCATTTTAATAATTTTAATTGTATTTTTAATTAAAACAACCTATTGAATAAAAAGCCGATAATCTAGAAATCAAAGCCTTTACTTATAGTGGATTTACAAAATTAAAGATGAAATAATAATTTTATATCTAGATGTTTATTTTAGTTATATTCATTAAATAAATCCTTAAAAATTAATTTTTATGAAAATTGAAAATACAATTTAAATTAGGTATGTATGTATGTATTAAGGTAATAAGAATTAAATGAAATTCATTAAGATAATCATGAATTCTAAACTTGATTAAAATACAATCATATCAATTCCTAGATAAAAGTAAATAAATGAATGATCATAGATTTTAAATGCTTAAAAACTAATTTGAATAGAATAAATTAATTTTAAAAATGTATGTATTTATATATTTAATTACTTAATTTCAATAAAAAGATTAAAGACATAATAAAATGCAAGTAGAGTGAATAATAATTAATATTAAAAACTAATAAATACCTTTAAAACAGAAGAAATATTTAAAATCTACTCTATAATAACAAAATAAATATATGTTTTGAGAAATATAAAAAATATATATGAATTAAAAATACTTAAAATTAAATATTTTACATGATTCTTTTTAAATTATTCATTCATATCAAAGATAAATTTTATTGAAGTTATGCAAAATAGACTTCAATCAATAATTCAATCAATCAATCGATCTATCTATCTATTAATTCAGTTAACTAAATTTTATTTTCTTGTAACAGTTAATTGAACAAACGCAGTTTGGAGTTTTTTAGAAATTTAAATATTGTTGATTGATGGCGATTTAAAAATAAACAAATATGGTTAGAATAATACTTTTAGGATAACAAGAAAGGAATTTCATGATAACATTTTTCAGTTCAATTTGCATTTTCATTAATTTTTGGCAGTGACAATTGCTTGTTATTTTATATAATTCTTCTTACTTTATAATTCTCTAGACACTATTGCTAATAACAAAATATACAATTCTAGCAAATAATTTTAATTATTAGCCAAAATATTTTTATTTTACTGAAGAGTCATGACACGTAACAAGCATCTTCTCGCTTTTCCTTCTATTTTCTTATAAACTTTATCGCTTTATTTCAACTAAAACTGTTTATAATTATTTCAATTTATTAATTGGCTTCTATTCGCAAGGAATATTAGCTAAAAATGAATACAATTTAGAATAATTTCTAATGTTTAGGGTAGAAATGTATTGATTTTATCTAAATATTTGCGAGTTATAATAATTTTAAGCATTCCTATAATTTTCTATTTAAATTTTCCTTCTTCGCTTTTAAAAAAATATTATATGTATATGCTCCAAAGGAATTATGATAATTTGAAGGTATCACTATGCCAATAAACTAACCTCGCCCTAACAATAGGGATTGATTTATGAAACTATCTCTATCTATAAAATATATTCTCATCACACTATAATAGAATTTCATTTCATCCAATCCCTAATCTTTCCCTTTTAGATTGATTCTTTAAAAGGATCCTATGAAAAAAGGGGTTCTCATAAGTCTAAAAAAAGTGTGAAGTTTGACTAACTACCTACCTTCCTCTTATAGAGTATAATAACCTGTATTCTACAAGAGCAAATGTAGGGAGAGGTAATAAAAGTTACAAGAAAATAAGAGTTTTCATGGAGCACTTAGTAAAAAAGTACACTTAAAGAGTGCAAATAAAATGTCTCACACTTTGTTTTAAAGCGCCTTTATAACTCCATTTATAGATTTATCTGAAATCAAATACATATAAATCTATCGCAATAGAAAGAATTCAATCCAAGTATCCCAAAAGAAAAAAATCCATATTAAGATAGAGTAATTTGCGATTCTGAAATTTCAAGCCAAAAGATAACTCCTTTTCTCAATTTAATTTAACAACTTGCAAGTGGGGGGGATGGATTATTGTTGTATATTTACAGAGAAAATTTCACCGTAGCTTCTTTCTGAGAGTTTTTTGATCATATTCTTTTCGCTCGAAGGGAGGACTTCGTTAAAAAAAACTCTCTGTTTAAAATTGAAAAAGTGAATGGGAACTGATGGGATGCAAATGCAGGTAATTTATGAAAGTTTATAAATACCAAAGGAGGAGAATACTATTTAAGAACTAGAGAGACAATATTCACTTCAAAATGTGATAATCCTTAATCGAAGCTATTGGAAAGTGACCACGGTAATTATATTATTATGAGTGATGATGCCTAAAAAATTAGATACAGATCATTTAATGACGACTGCCTTATAATTATTATTATCATTTATAAGAAAAATTGTAAATAATCTTTCGCGTGATGCATTCAATATCTGTAAGGGAAAATTAATTAAATAAAAAATTCAAACCTGAAAAGAACTTATGATTAAAATAAACGAAGAAACTTTGATTGTGGGAACTTGGTAATATAAGTCCAATTCATTTGGAAAGACTGAAAAATTAACTGAGTCAACTGAAGGGATAAAATTTGAAATTTTTTTTTTCTTCTTCCATCATTGCAAAATACCACTTTGCTCAAAAAAATCATAGAGAGAATCTCCATAATATTCTCTGCATTAAAACTGTACTAAATGTAAATTCTGTTAAAGAAATGAATTCTACTATTGTCTTAAGTTTTCAAATTTAAAAAAAATATCATAATTCCTTTATTATGATTATCATATTATTTCATATATTCTTAAAGACCCCATTTTCTCCTTCTAAATATGCAAGTTATACTAAAAATTTTTAATTCTTACTATCTTCATCCATATATTTGATGTTTCAGTTTTAAATTTTAAAATTAAAAATTTTTATTCATTACTCTTTTAAAATTTCTTCCTGATAAGGGCTGGCAGCAACCTATTTAAGAATTTTAAAGCTTAAGTACGTCAGAATGTATTTCTTTCTTATTAAATTTGAAAATTGTAACACGAGAAAAAAGAATTTTTTTTCTTATTAAAGTTGAAAACGTTGTTAACAGCTTTCAATTATTTTTGAAATAACAAAGCAATTTTATAAGTGGCCATTTAATTAATTAATTAATTCATGTTTGCATCTGTCTGTCATTTGAGATAGCATTGTGGTGATATAGTTTAATAGGAATTAATTTATTTGTTTTAAATTTACCTATTTCGCTTTTTATTTCTATTCACTGTGCTTTATTTCATTACGTTTAGCTTTGGTAGACAGTAAGTAATCTTCATAATCAAAATAATAATTTATCTTAATAAGCTAAAACATCAAAACAACACTCTATTCATTTACATTACATAGAACTAGACTGTACGATTGCGAAAGTTTGATTAAATCTATAGTCTTATAATTGAATGAATCGTATACTATTGTAAAAATACCCCTCAATATAATTCAAGTCCAAAAGTTTGAGGTATTTGTGTTTTTATTATGAAAGCCTTATTAGAAAATAATTAGAGTTAGGCAGATAGATACAAAAAGCTTCCTGTAAAGGGGGGATAAATGAGTTAAGTAGAGAGATTAGAAATCAAAGGAATTAGATAAATAAGGAAAAGATAAAATAAATTATGGTTAGTTTTAGAGTGGATAATAGCCTATTTTTTTACCTTTCAGACAAATACTCTTACTCAATAATCTAAGAGAAAGTGGGGAAAAACTCATAATAGACCTGAAATATATTGGCTAACTAGTCAATATTTTTTAATTTTTTAATAGGGGCTTTTCTTCTTGTTCACAATCTAATTTATTCATTTTGTAAAGATCAATTCTATCATTCAATTATTTTTTGAACCCTTGAGTTTTCTTAAGTTTATTAAAAATGTGATTCTTAAGATAATAATTCCATTACATTAACTTCAATTTTTTTTAAATGACTTTCCAAACTTCTATTTATATATTACCTCCTCTTTATTCAACTGAAATGTTATCTACTAAAAACTCCATGTTCTAAAAATATTCCCACCTACTATTAATGACAATCATGTTATAAGATGAAAACATATATATATATATATATATACACTAATTGAATGCTTTAACTATATTGATCTTTCTTTAAACTATTTCATTTGTTGATTTGACTTATTCTCCTTTTTTTTCAAAATGCTAATATTTTAAAATTACCTCAAAGTATTTTAAAAATACAACTATTATTTTTTAAACCAGACATATCACATAACATGAAAAAATGAAGTAAATTGGTTTATTTTATGATAAAAGCATTAATAAACAGAGATTTTGTAAGGAGAGAGCATAGATTGGCAGACTAAATAAAAGTAAATGAGAATAAATGAAACAATACTTTAAAGAAATGAAATAATTTCATCTGATAAATATTAAAAAGTAAATGAAATGAGTAGTTAGAGATGCCATCTAAGCAAATTTATCATTTTTTGGTAATAAAATGGATAATAAATGCCTGTACAAAGAAAGTCTTTTAACTTTTATTAATTCATTATTTAAATAATTAGTGAAGTCTATAAACATTTTCCATTTTAGTATTAGGATTTTATCAATAGAAAATTGGACAATTATCCCTTTTAAGGATGCAGTTTGGAAATTGATTGAAAGGTAAACAAATACTTTAGAAGGAGTACCTTTATATGTAGAAGAATAGAAAAAAGTAGGATAGAAAATGAACTTTTTTATTTGTAAGATACTTTTTGAATCTCTTTCTTTATTGAATGCTACTTTGTTGGAATAGAAGAAGCTGAAAAAACTCAATAAGGGAAAAAGGGGGACATCTAATAAAAATACGAGCTCTAACAAAACCCATCAATTTTTCAAATAAAAAAATTCCCTTTATTTTTTTACTAAATTATGCCCCTTATTCAAGAAAATGGTTTGCATTTACCTTCTCGATCTTATTTTGTTAAACCTATATGAATATACTTATATTTTTGTTTAAAGAGTCATATCTTTTGCTCTTTTGTTTGCCTTACTTTACAAACCCTATCACACTCTCATTTATAAAAAAGGAGATACCAATACCAAGATATTATAAGAAAATATTAATTATACAATAAAAGATGTTTATTAACAATACCCCCATCAACAGTTGAATAGGATAAAGCTAGAGATTTCAGAATAAATAAGCTGTAATTTAATAGTTTATTTTTTAGGAATAAAGAAAGTAAAACTCTTATTTTGTTTGCTCTCTTTTATTTAGATAAAACTCTAATTTTAGTGTTATTAAGGATAAAGAAAATACACCTTCATTCTTGGTAGTAGGAAAAGCAAAGTATCTATAATTTCAACTGTGCAAAAATGAATAGGAAGAGAACGATAATAGAAGTATTTTCTTTGCCTAGAAACTGTAAGCACGAAACAAGAAGATTATAAGGGTTTTTAAAAATGAATGATAATAAAATAAAAGTGTATAAATAAATTTATTTGTGTAGGGTAATAAGTGGGTAATAAGTTAGGTAATCGTTTGGCAGACCTGAAACTTAAAAGATTAAGGAAAGTTACTAAGTAAATAAAAAGGTGGGTGAATATAATAATTTACAGGAAATTTCAGAGGCAAGAAGTAATTAAACAATAGAAATTTAATCAAATGAAGTTACTGAGCTTAAAAAAATTGCAGGGCTAAACTCCTTATTTCATGATAAAATGAACCTAATTAATTTCCTCATAAATACAACTTGATTTTTCCCCTTCTTTTTAATCACAAATGTCTCTTTCTCACCCCAATGAAGTGAAGAAATTTAAATAAATTTATACTTTCAAAATAATCCAGTTAGTACTATTTGATGCATATCGTAAGGTGAAAAGCAGCTTAAATTAGAAGTAACCTATTTTAAGAAAAAGTTATAATTTTCTATTGATAATCTCTATAATTTAATCTTCTCCTTCTTCCTATTTTATACTTTTTGAGCCTAATCGTCATTAATTCACCAATTGAAACAGATACTTACAAGTGGGTATTTATTGATGCAACATCCTAGACTCCTCTTTTCCAAATTAAATTATAGTTAAGAATTAAAAAAACTTAGATTACAGCATTAGTATCTGCGATGCTAAGCTAATAATGCATCCTAAATCATAATCCTTCATTTTCTTCATTTTAAAGGTTGTGATAGTAATTTTTAATATTTTTATTGTTCAGAATATTGAAGATGAGTATGGAATTAAAAATAGTTTTCTTATTTTAACCTATCGAATAAAAAAATTATATCCATTCATTTTATTCATAAATTTTTCAAATTATTAACTGTATCCTCTTCTCTTAGATCAACATTTTGATTAAAAGCTATCTTTATTTCTATTAAATAAAATAGAAAATTAGATTTTAAGGAAATTTGAGTTAGGATTTTCTGATTTTTAAAAGAGAGAGTAAACTAACCAAAATTCAATACTATTTATGAATTGATAGAAATTTTTTCTTTTTACATATAAGATAACAACACAAAGGTATTGAATTTCTATTTCAATTATACCTCATTTATTTTAAATGTTAGAACTATTCAAAAATTTGAATATATTATTACGTAGATCAGTTTGTTTATTTTTCAAAGCTTCTCTTTGTTATTATGCACATTAAAAACTTAAAGCACATAATATAATATATCTAGAAAGGGTGAGCCATGTTGATTTAAAATTTATTTTATAGATAATAATATCATGTTGACAATAAAGTAATGTAGTTAAAAACTATTTTTGTCAACTGAGGCTGCAATTCCCTAATCTATTACCTAAACATAAAATATAAAAAAAGTATGTTTAACCAAAATGTAAAAGATAATTATTTGTATTTTTTTAAATGAGATCACTACTACCCTAACACAATAAATTTCTTCTAAAGATGAAAAGAATAAATAATGACTAGATAAAGAAAATCTCAGTTACTGCATGTAAAATGAAATTCTTAACTATACCATAATTTCTTGTTATGGATAAAGAAATAGTTTTAGAAATTCAAAATTTTGTATTAATTGAAACAGTTTTATACAGAATAAAGTAATTAGAAGGGGATTGAGATTGGTGAATAAAAAATGTATAAAAAATTTAGATTAGGAATACTATGAATGGAAAAAGTTTGTTGATTTGCTCTTATTAAGCTGGTTAGCTTAAAGGCTAGGAGTTTTGAACTAATTATTACCTTAGATTTTTATTATATTTTTTTATTCATCAAAAACTTGAATCTAGGCTTTCTTAAATTATTTCCATAGTCGACTCATTCTTCTATTCTACAAAATTTGAATTTCTAAACTCCATTCATTTAGCTTCCTACTGAAATATATGTTATATTGTCTCCTTTATGTAGCATTGTATTTAAATACTTAAACATAAGAATGATTTTATTTAATCTATCTTTGGTTAGATATTTAGTCTTGAATATTTTAAAAATATGATTAAAATCGTAGAATTCTGTAATTATAACGAAGATATGATCAAAAACACTTATCGATAAAGAAAATTTCTATCAAAAAGATCAAAATATTAGAATTTATTGATTTTATTTAGCATTCTCTAAAAACTTATTTGACTTTGTTATTTTATACAATAAAACAAACTTTTAAATACTATGATGATACTCTTTAGTTAAATACGAAACGGGCTAACATAAGACTAATTATTCAAGCATTTAGATTATATAAAAAAATAATCTGTTTATTTTACTTTAATCTATTTTACTTTATCTGATTTTTTCATTATGTTCTAACATAACTATCAAAAAGGTAAAAATATTTATAAAATTGTTAATAAAATTAAAATAGTCTTTTTTCTCTCTCTTTAATCGATTTTTGACATCTATCTTACAACGATCTATCTGTCTTTAAATTAAAATTTCCCTTTGAATTCAAGCTATTAAATTATCCAGCAAAAAATAAATCTAATGCTAATTTATAGTTATTAAATCAGTCTTCTTACAATTCCCCACTTTAAGGATAGTCATCTTTTAATTTATTGTAATTTAGATGTTTTTTACAAATCTATCCTCTCTAGTAAATTTACTTATTTACATTAATTTCAAGTTTCCTACCCTATCAATCTTAGTATTCACTTTTTGGAAATTTTTTTCATTAATTGAAGAACCAGGTTATTGAATGTTTTCCCCTACCTAACTCAAAAATCTCTCCAATTACTTTAATTATTATTCAATCCGATAAACTTGTTGCAAACATTATTTTAATAACATAAGCACAAGAATAATGGATAGAAAATGAGAGAGATAATTTAGCTAAATAGATAGGAAGAATATTTAGATATAACTAATAATGCTATAAATTGGACATTATTTAGTTTAGAATTTATTTAAGATCTAGAATATTATGTTTTATTTTCAATTATTAAGCCTTATTTTTAAGTACATTCATAACAGTTAATTAAACCTTAATATGCATAATTCGTTTTAAATGAAAATAATTAAGTAAAGCTAAATAATCTATTTATTTTCCCTTCTTGAATAGATCTATAGAAAGTAAGATGACACTCATAATACTTTCATTTTTTTATGGATTTATTTGTTTATTAGAGTTTATTTAATTTATTTTTACTTTAATCAAATAGATATTTTGTAGAATGATAATAATAATTGAGAATATGATGTTTTTAGAAGAATTTTCAATAAAAAAATAAAAAGAAACTTTAATTATTCCTATCTAATATTTAATCCTATTTTTTAATTCAAATAAAACATCCTTTTGTAATTTACTAAAAGTATTCAATCTACATGACTTTTAATCTTTTTGTTTTATGATTTAGATTTTTTGAAACTTTAATACAGTTAGGAGGAGATAGGTATTGATTTAGGGAAAATCGTATTTTGTAGAAATTAGAAATTTTTATTATTAAAATCAATGACTCTCCTCTTATACCTTCAATCTTGACCAACTTAAAATAAATAGACCTACTCTAAAATGAAATTAAATATTATTGCAAGATCAAACTAGTGTATGGTAAATATTTAAAATTATAAAATGAAAAATAGAAAGGAGTTTAAAGCTCTAAGATTTGATTTTAGAAGAATAAACAAAAAAATTTTTATTCCAAAAAACCAATATTGATAATCAACCAGTTTAGATATATGAAGAGTTAATATCGATTCTTGCGTGATGCTTTAAGTTCATTTATTTTCTTAAAACCATACAAGTGATTAGGGTGGGTAATTGTGTGTATAACCACTTAAATCTAAATGAAACAAAAGGAAAAATTAGTTTGTATAATTGATTTATAACATTATTTCAAAATCAGTTATTGTTTCTCTCCCCACTTAATTCAAATAGATTTGGCAAAGAAAGAAAATAAGAGAACATTGCTATAAATACTAGTTAGAAAAATGTAATTAATTTAAATTAAAAATAATTAAAAATAAAAATATTCAATAAAACCAAATAAAAAACATATTAATAATGAATACCAAGGTCATCATTGCTTTATTCTGCGCTCTTGCCATTGCTACCGCTGCTGGTACTCCTGGTAATAACGCTATTGCTTGTACTACTAATTGCGACGATACTGGTTGTGGTAAGGCTGGTTCTGGTACCAATAACTGGAAGGCTGCTGCTGCTGGTGCTCCCTAATGTGTTGTTACTGACTGCTCTCTCCTCACCACCGGTAACCCCGCTAATGCTTGTAAATCTTGTGCCGCCACTGGTGTCGATGCTTTCCCCAATACTGCTGGTACTGCTTGCGTCGCCGTTAACTGTGCTACTAAGGCCACTGATAAGACTTACACTGATGCTGATTGTGTTACTTGTAATGCTACCGGTTACACTGCCGCCACTGATAAGGCTTCTTGTGTTGCCCCTTCTTCCAACGGAAAGGTCCTCGCTGCTTCTGCCGCTATCATCGCCGCTTTATTATTCTGATCGTAAATACTCTGAAATTGAAGGAATAATAGGGAAATATGAGATACTTAATAATATATTGTATTTTATGTTATAAACCAATTTGTTCTTTTAAAATTAGAAAAATAAAATTCCAAATGCAATCCTTCTTCTTTATGTAGTAATTATATTAACATAATTTTAATTGTTTTTTTCTAAAGGGTTAAAAATGTAACTACTCTTAAGCATTTTTAAACTTTAAAACAATTAAGTTTTTAAAATAATCAACATAATCATTAAATATAGAAATTTTTAAAATAAGGCCATTAAATTTCAATAGTAAATAATTTTAGCTAAACGCCATTTAACTATGTTACATAATATAGATAATTGAAGATCAAATTTTAGAGATTAGATACAATTAAATCATAGAAGTTAATAATAAATTTAATTGATTATTTTCTTCTCTTTTATCCTGGCTTTGTTTTTCTAAGTTTATAGAAGTAGATAAATTTTTGAGAAATAAAATACTGCAATTCTTGATCATCATCTTAATTTATAAATACAGTTAAATATTTGAATAATTTTATTATTCTTTATATAAATTTGAAAGGAAGTTCTAAAAATAAAATAATCAATAAAAATATATGAGGTATATGTTAAGATTATACTATGAACAGTATTGGCTTTTCATCAAGATTGATTGATTTGTTAATAAACAAAATAATTATTAATGTATTAGATATTAAATTATAAAAGGAATAGCTATCAAATTGATTAGATTATTATTTATTACAATGATAATTTATATCCTATTTACTGAAAATAAATACCTATTGCTTTGATTCTTTAAAATATATTTAATATTAATATTGAAATTTATATAGTAAGAAGGAACATCGGTATAATCCCTTTAGATATGATAGCATATAAGAGTCTATTTTATAAATAAAATTGCATTCATATTTATGTTATTTTTAAGTTACTATGACCATTTTATTAAATAGATGATTATAAATCAATCAATCAATTAATCATTTCACAAAAATTATCAACCACATTTTTCATATCAATTATATTTACACAATATTTCTTTTACTTAAAGTAAAGTCTTTCTTACAACTAATTATTATCATATCGAAATTACTTCACATTTAAGTTAACATATATATTATTTAGCTGAAGTTGTATGAGTTATCAAAAATTATTTCTTCTAATTTCTTGTTCATTGATAATCAAAGTAAACATTCTGATTATTTGCCTTTGTTATTAGTGATAAGGACATTTTTTTTCTTTAATTAAAATAAATGTAATAGATCTAATGAATAATCTGCTCTTTTAATTGATTGAGTTATGATGGATGATCGATGGATGATTCATTCAGGTTTTATATTTTTATTATTTTCCAAAGAAATTTGTTTATAATATATGACTTATTAAAATTAATGTTTGTTTTTGTAGTAAGATAATCTTCTAATTATTATAGTTAATATATTAAATAATAGGTATTGATTGATTGATGTATAAAAAAGGTAATTCATTTATCTATCTATATTTATTACTATTTTTTCTTATATTTGAGAGATTACCATCAGATTTTTAATTTCGATCCATTGGGTTTTTATTCAAATTGAAGAATTATCATAACTATCTTATGTCTAATTTTAATACCACTATTAGTAAATATATGAAGGCTTGCTGCTTACCTATAAAATATATTATTCATATCAAGATTTCTGCTTTGAATATGATCAACTATTGTAAGAAGATTAACACCTATCCAGTCTATTAGCACTTCTCCTTATTTTCCAATTTTTATGTAAGGATACCAAATATCTCCTCTTTATCTTCTTAAAAGATTGGGTTACTTAAGCTGAACACACTATAGGTTTATTAATTTAAAAAAGTAAAACTTCTTGGAGAATGATCTAATGAATATGCTAATACTAAATATGTTATCACAATAGCTTTTACCTATCAGATGATAGATTTAAAGTGAATGATAGAATTGGCGAAATAAAATAAAGGTTAGACCTTGAGAATCAAATCATTTATATCTCAAGCATTTTTCATAGAATTCATCTCCACTATAACTCCGATTAGCCTAAATAAATTTCTAGGAGAAAAAGAAAACAAAAAACTAAATTAATAATAAAAAGAAAATGAAAAATGATATAGCAATAAGAAACAATAATAAAAAAGGAAATTTCTTCATCCAAGCATATCATCTTTGAAATTTATTATTGAAGAATCTATTAATAACTCAAAGAAAATCTTATTAAAAGAAGATTGCATAATGTTATTATTATTAATGTGTATTTTTTTCCTATTAAATTATGATTGTGTATGATGTAATTATTATAAAATATACAACGTGATAAACCATTAATTCATTCCTTACTAATTTCAATTCATTACATCAGTAAGTCTTTTTTAATGCATCCTTATTTAATTAGGATCTTTCAAAACATAAGAAATAAGTAAGGAAGGAAGGATTTATATTTCTGTAAAAATTATTTTCTATTATCATATCAACAAAAATATAAAATTTATTGAATTAATGAGACTGCCTTTATAATATACCTGGAAATACAATTACTAATAAGTTTATTAAAAATAATCTTGAATAGTGAAGGATATTATTAACTTTCTTATTATTTTAATAATCTTGTAATTCTACATCATTCAAAGCATATAGATCTATAAGGTGAATAGATGAAAAAATTAATATTTCCTGAATAAATCTAATCTTTTCATTCTTTGAGATATAAATATGCCTTAAGAATATTGAATATATTTCATAGAAATATCGAAATAATCCTTTCACATAAAATATTTGTTTTCTTGTTATTTTTAAGCTAATATCATACTTAATTTATTAGATGAGCTTCATTCGATAAAAATAATCAATTAATATATCAAATTTGATTGCTTCCTTCCTTTATTTATTTCTTTCTTATTTTTACTTTTACATCATACTTCTATTAGATGATTATCATTCATTCAATAAAAATAATGAACCACATATAAAAACAATTAAAAAATATGGGTATTTTTTTTGGATATTTGTTGGAAGTTATTTCAATAATTAACAAATTTTTCTTCTTAATGTGATAATAATTTTGTAGAATGATAATAAAAGTATCAATCAATCAATCAGCACTTTATGATTATTTATATTTCTCAAAAGTTATATGTTTTTCTTAGATTAAAGTGAATGTAATAAATCTAATGTATAATCTGCTGTTTAGATTGATGATCTGATTGATATTAATAAATCAAAGAATAAATGAAAATATAATCAATTGTCTCTCTATGTCATAATGTAAGAAACCTCTTAATGATTAATTTCAATATTATAAACCTTTTGTTGATTAAAATAAAGGAATTAATCTTGAAATAACTATTTCATTTTATATATTGGTATTTCAACAAGATCTCTTCAAATTTTATATATTATCGAATATTATTTATGAATTATAAATTATTTAAATAAACTCATCAATTTATTTAATTTGTTTTTCATGTCTTGTAGCAGCAGCAGCAGTTTTTTTCTTCTTCTTCTTTTAATATTTCTCTTAAAGTGCTTAATATAGTTTAAAATTGTTCATATTAATGGAGTAAGTAGTAATAAGTTAATAATTAGCGTTTCATAAATCAATGAATAAATAAATATGTTGGATCAAAGTATCATAGCTTCCATAATATATTAATAATAAATGTTAAAATATTTGAATGGATTGCCTTATTATTTGATTTATTATAATTGCACTGTATTCTAATAAATCTGCATGATATTAGTATATTTTATTACAATTAGAAAATATTGTAATAAATCTGTATTAGATTGGTATATACATACATACATTCATACCTATATTATTATTATTATTTTGCAATAATTACTATACAATTAAAATATATTCTCAAAAATCTAACATATAACATACAATATTAATCATAATCTATTCAGAATTTATTAAACAGTAGTAAATTGTACAAATCAAATCAGAAATTACAATAGAAGCAAATGTTTATTTGAGAGGGATAGTCAAATAAAAATTATTTAATTTCTTTCTACATATGAAATTTTTTTTTTTAATGCTTTTTGACAATATTAGCAACTGCTGAAAATTAGAATCCCCTATCTAAAAGGGTAATTTAATTATTTTCAACAATATTTAGATCAATCAATTTTCCTTAATTTTATTATTTGTCTTATTTAAACTAGAACTTAAGAAATCTAAATTTGTAGAAGGCATAGGATAAGAATTTTATAATTATTCCATTTCAATCTATTTTTATCTTTTTAGTTATCTCTGTTATTTAATTTTTTGAATAAGGGCAATAATTGAAGAGATTGTTCTTATTAGGAATATCAAAAAGCTTATTGATAAACATAGGATCATTAACATGAGCAATATATCTCCCAACTACTCTGTCTTTTCCAAATTCTTGCTTGAGATAATATCATCTTCAACTACTGGCCTCATTTCTTATATTGTTCGAGAGATAATAGCAAATAATAGGGAAATCAGGAATTCTTAGATTATCTTAAGTAGATTCATTAATTTTCTTTTGAAAAATCTGTAATATAGTATATAGAAACCGCTTAAACCAAATATGATAGATGATAGAACTGCACATATAAAATGCCTATTATAAAAATTAAGATGAATTAGGACAATGCTATACTTTTTCAAAAAGGAAACTATAAGATAAGATTTCGAACCTCTTGCAGCATGATCTATCTCATCAAAAATATTCGGTAAATTTTCTAATAAATAATTGCTTTAGTTTGTTATTACAACGAAAGACATTTCTACTAAACAAAGGGCATTTACAATAATTTAAAATATAGGAAGTGAAATATTGTCGTTTGTTTTATATGAATAAGTTATAGAAAAAAATATTCCAGTTATTGAAGATTGCAAATATGAGCAAAGAAAATTTACAATTTTATTAACAACCAATAAAGTGTGCTATTATCCTTTTAGAATAGTTCTAGTGATCAAGCAAAGAAGCACCAATATACTTGAAACTGATAAAATGACGTGCACGCCTGTGAAGCTATGGTATAAATTATTAGTAAGTCCTAATGAATTTAGCGTATTAGATAGGTATTATCCTTCTAAATTGTTAAATGTAATACTAGAGGCAGGAGGAGTTTGCTTAAATACCAAAGATGCACCAAATAAAGATGCATATTTTATTTTAGCAGGGAGGTAATCTCTTATTAGGTAAATTAAAGCCAAAACTTAAACAAAATTTGAAATTGTGCAAAGAATTTAAAATGTTTTCAGAAAATCTACAACTGATTTTCCAGCACCATTAGAAGTAGGAGCAAATGCTGAATTTAAAGACTCCAAACTTGAAGTTAAACCTTTTACACCACTTGAAGATGAAGATACGTAGCTTTTAGAAACTAGGATTGTATTGGTTGGCTGAAAAGCAGTATTAAGTTTTAATAAAGTTATCTAAATTTCCTTTATTCTTCTATTTTCATCAGTCTCTATTTCTGCTTCTACAGTATTTCTATTTAATTTTGTAGATAGAATTTGATAATCTCTATTCAGTATAGATGTACTTTAGTTAATTCTAAAGCTAAATGATCCGAATTCAGACTCCGTTAATTATCTGTTAAAAGAAAAGACCATAATATTATTAGAATTTCCTGCAGGAAGAGATATTTCTTTACTTTGCATCATGGAATTATATACTTAAACATGATCTAGTTAAAGTTCAAGCAAGCAGCTATAATTTGAACCTTTAATGGGAGAGTCTAGCTTTGTAAGGGTATATCCTTAAATGCATTCACACTATCCTCTAATTAAGTTAGGAATTATGTTTTAACTAGGAAAGCAATCAAAATAGCAAGAGTTATCCCAGAGATAATTTCCCTCATTACATTTTTAGCATGTAAGATTATCCCTGCATTAGATGCAGTTATCTTTGCAATTGAAACACATATTTTATTCATTGCAATAAAACCCTTATGGTACACTGTTATAGCAGTCAAATTAGCTTGTAACATTATTGTAAAGCTAGTAGTTATACCCATCCTCGCATTTGCACGTTTTTGATGTATAATCGACGGAATAATTATTACCTACTAAATTACAGTTTTTCGTACATTGAATTTAATTGTACTTAAAGTATTAATCAAAGCATTCGCTACAACTGCAAACAAGGCAAAATGTTTCATTATTGTTTTTGATAGAATTTATTTTTATCTTACTAAATTTTGATCTTACATCATCGCAAACGATGCATTAATATTAACACATTTTACAAAATAAAGAAGAAGAGTCTAAATAAGCCTCGTTAGGGCACTTTTCACAATGTTTAGTTGTCTAATCTAATACAAAATATTAGTCTTAGCATATAGAGCAGTCTTCACCATTAGTTCCAGAACACTCTAAACAATTTGAAGGGCAAACTGCACATTCAAAATTAAGATTTAAATAGAATCCTTATAAACATGAAGTACATTTTTGATTTCCCTGGCCATTGCATTGTTTGCACGTAGAATCACATTTTTGGCAGAAATTTCCTGAAATATAATATCCCTCCAAAGTTGAACATTAGACACACAATTTAGTCGTTTAGTGGACTTAATAGTTTCTATTGCATACATTACAACTAACTCCGTCATTACATTCAGCACAATTTTAAGTACAAGATTTACATTTAGACTCTGTTGTGTTATAATAGTAACTTCTATTACATTAAGTACACACATTATTAGATACACAATCTTTACAATTAATATCACTACAATCAAATCCTATAACAGTTACTTCCCTAATTCCTAAATAACCATGTTATGTACTGTTTCCATCTGCATAAGTACTATTATTATAAATGCTATAATTCATTGTAACAGTATTTCTTGGAGTTGCATCAATTTTAATGATTGTTTAAAAGTTATCTATAACATCTGCATTATCAAATCCACACTAATTCTGAGTTGTTGTATTTTACGGCACAGTAATATATATAGAACTTGTTCTATTAGTGAGATAAATATTGAGATTCTAGTAATTACTGTCAAAATCAATTAAATAATACTTGAAAATAATTTAGATATATTTACTAGAAATCGTCAGACTAGGGAAATTAATTGAAGTCCCTTTTTTATTAATTAAGTATCCTCCAAGGAGCTAGTCCTAATTACATCTAGAGACTAATGATGGATTTGAGTTGATTGAAAAGAAAGATGTGAGGTTAAATTAAAAGTAATCTACTTCAAAATGTGAAAAATCATTTGTACAAAATGCACAATTAATATAATAGGTTATATTTGGAAAGTAGTTTGTAATTATAGGAGAGGCCGTCCCATTAATAACTTAATATCCAGCAGGTAGAGTTTATATCTGTTAGCAAATACCTTTAAAATTAAAATAACCGCTTGAGCATGTAATGCAAATTCCATTATTTGCATTCCAATCGCTACAACCTAAATTTTTGATACAAATATTTTAATAATTTCCATAATTTGTAGGGCACTAAGGATAACATATTCCTTCAAAAAAGTAATCAGTAGATGTAGAGCAAGAACAAGCCCCATTAGATTACGAAGTAACATTCATAACGTGTTAACATACAGTACACTGATCAGCTCTAGGGCCATCACATTGTAGACAGGAAGGATGGCAAGTTCTTATATTAATTTAGTATCGATACAAAACCTGTGAGATACTTAAATTATTTTCAGTTACGTTAGTTGAAAATTATAGGTCTGAGTTAGTTAAAAAGAGAGATACTCTAAAAAAATACTTCACCGATTATTAACCGACAGAGCATTAAGTATTTAGTATATTTGTGTTACTATATGATAAATAAGTTGAATTAGACTATCCGCTTGAAGCGAAAGTAACTTATGATGAGTTAGAATTGGCTGAATCTAGCACTCCTAATTCTAATATCACATTCTTTTAGTAATGCGGTGTAGTAATATTTTCGCTTATAACTACATTTTTGTAAAGAATTTTATAAATAGATCCACAAAATTAATTATGGCATTGCACGCCTTATGTCATTGTACAGTTAAAATTAGAAAGTTGAGATGTTAAATCTAGGGGTACTGAGATAGCTGACTGAAATTATCTCAATTCCAAATCATTGCAAAAAATTTCTTATGAAATGATTGAAATAATGATAAATAAAGTTTCTATAGTGCAAAATTTTATAATTTTGCTTGTTTCTCCACAATTTATCATATTCTCAATTCAGTAATTCAGTGATCAAAGTAATTATTTTTTACAAATTTTATCATGCATAAGCAAATAGTTTTTTTATTATTATTAATTATCCCTTTAACCTTTCAGGTTAAAAATTTAATTTTTTCCAAATTTAATAACCATTAATGATCGCAGGAATTCGCTCTTTTATAAAAGAGTAACCTAGTTTATTTAATACAGATTTACAAATTTCTTTTTAATGATAAATGTAATTCCCATTGTAACAACAACAAAAAAATATATATCTTTGCCATTATTTTGCACAATTCAACCACAATTATTTTAAAATATACCCCCTCTTGAATTATTAGAAACATTTTGAATAAAAAAAAATTAAATTTTTTAAAAATGAGAGGATACTTTTAAGAAAGATTCATTTAATTTACTAATAATAAAATGATGTGTAAAATAATCCTAAAGAATTATTTATTTGGTTAAAAATCTATGAATTAACATTCAGAAATATAGGTTACCCTTTAATTACTAGATAAAAATATTTATTTTAAGTATTTAAATAATATTTAATAGATTTGACATCTTCAACTATTTAAATATCAGAGTAACCTAAAATGATAAAGGAATAAAATATTGTTAATTTATTTAGCATTATTAATGTATACTCTCCCTTAAGATTTGTTAAATACATCTCATCATTTTATTATAGATTTGTTGAAGAATTTATCAACTTTTTAAATAAACTCTCTTATTTTTATATTAATTTATGATATTAAAATAGTTCAATTTTTTGTTAGATCTCTAAATTATAATAAATGTAAGACATTTGGTTATAATAATTGGAAATTCATTTTCGATAAGATTAGATAGGCTTTTTGGTGATTAAAGGATTAACAATTACCTCTTCTATATTATAGATTCTAGAATAGAAAGAAATTATCTTAAAAGGTTAAAAAGAGGAATCTATCTTCTTTTATAATATATATTTCTTCATATCTTTTATATTGACTTGTATCAATCAACCAATCAATCAGTAAATTAAATAGAAAATTTAATAGATACTATTCTATTAATATAAATAAGAATAACAACTAAAATACATCTTCAGTTTAAATGTCTAAATTATTTTTAAAAAATTGTTGTAGATACTAAGGTAGATATGTAACTTAGGTATTTTATACTTGAGAATCAAATATAATTTGATTAAAAAAAAGTATACTATTATAGTAGGTATGTAGATTTTAAGTAAAGCATTAGTTTTCTCTTTAGTAATCTTGTTAATTATGAAAGCAGAAAGATGTCTTATCAAAATTAAATTGAGAAAATATTATTATATATATTTATTTATCATTCATATTTGTAGAATATTTATATTATCATCTACTGAGACTCTCCAAAAAATATTTTATAAAGAGGAGGGAATTATTCTGCTAATTTAAATAGGAGGATTAGATACACAATAGTAGAATGATATTATTTTATACATACATAATGATATGAGATATTTCAAAATTAAATTTTTAAACAATCAATTTTTTATTTTTCTAATAATAACAATAAATACTCTTATCAAATATATAATTTATCATTAATTAAGGTCTCCCTCACAAAATTTTTTAATAATTTCTTACCTAAACCTCCAAAACTCTGCAAAATGGAGGGAAGGGGATATCCTTTATATTAGAGAATTTAGAGTATAAAATTCATATTTATTTTCAATTTAAAGCTAAAAAAGGATGAAGGTTAAATTTGGATAAATTAAAATATTAAAAAGTAATTAATTATAAAATAATATGATACTGTTCAAATATATGATTAAATCATTATTTATTATATGTTATTGTATATATTTAATTTTTTATGAATATTGATTGTTACACAACCAATTAGATTTTATAGATAAATATATTTTATATAGTTTGTAAACTCCTTTTTGATAATAAGTTAACTAAATTTTAAATAATTTAAAAAGTTTTTTTATTATCTAAACGTTTTAGGAACTTGATATGAGGTTTAAAAATAGTCCTAGAATAAGACAGAAATTTGAAAATTAAATCTATATTTGAGAAATAAAGCATAATTATTTTCTTAATTAAAGTTTTCATGAATTTTAAGAATTATTCTTGACTTTTATGAATGATTTATTTAGATTAGTACTTAAATTCTTTAAATTAGAATCTGAAAAGGTAATAGAATTGATTAACTATTCTAATTCAATTTGTTTTTATATTTTTTGTTGCTTATTTTATTTAATCTATTAAATAAGTGTAAGAAGCATAATGATTTATCTTATTAGGAAAATTAAAAAGCTTATAGATAAGCATGCAATCATTAATATTAGCAATAATACTCCTAATTGTTCTGTCTTTTCCAAACTCTCACTAGAAATTATGTCATTCTCCACTACAGATTTCATTTATTAAACTATAAAAGCTATCAGAGCAAATAACAGAGAAATCATAAATTCTTATATTATTTTAATAGCATTCAATAATTTTCCTTTAAAAAATCTGAAGTAAAGAATATAGAAACCATTTAAACCAAATATGATAGATGATAAAATTGCACAAATGAGATGTCTATTGTACAAATTAAGATGTATTAAGACAATGCTATACTTTTTCAAAAAGGAAACTATTATATAATATTTAGAGCCTTTAGCAGTATAAACCATATCAGCAAAAACATTAGGTAGATTATCTAAAATATACTTGTCTTATTTTGTAACTAGAATGAACATAAGTTCTAC
>JH651254.1:0-146272 GCA_000260095.1 Tetrahymena borealis | reverse complement strand
AAAGTGCTGTAACCCATAATTTTGTAGTTATCCTTCTTTTTTAATTCATCTTTTTAATAGTTAATTAAATTAATGTAGTAAAAATTAATTATGAGTAATCTTTTATATTTTATAATTGAATTTGTTTTGTTTTACTAATAGTTATATAACCAAATTATTTATTTTTGATTTATTTTTTCTCTCCACCTTGAAGAGTCATCATTTTTTTCTATATTAAATTACCATTAAAAATTCACATCATTAAAAAAAGGATAACCATTCATAATAAGGTAAGCTAACTTTTTGAAATTTGAGATGGTAAGGTAGCATTGAACAAATTATGATTTATTAAACATACATAGAATTAATTAAAAATATAAAATGTAAATGAATCCTTTCTAGCAACACTTATAAGTCTAATATAAAAACAAATTATAAAAAATACATTTACTGTAGTTCCTCTAGCCTTATACTAATTCGCATTTTATAAAGAGTTTGCAATGAAAAATGAATAAAGGTATGCTAATTACCTAGCTCGTTAATACCATTAAAGGTGCTTCAAAAAGAAGGTAAGGGGGTTAATAAATAGCATAAAGGCGTAGATGAGGTTCATTAAAAATATTTTGCTTAAAAATAACAATAATAATTCAAAATAAAGGTAATTTTAAGGTTTATTAGTAAATGTTTATGTGTAAAATAGGATCAAATTTTTAATTTATTTTGTAATTTATCTATCAATTTACAACCTGAATTTTTATATTACTTCCTATTTTACCTATTAAACAATAGTTTTATTAGTAAATTGAAATATTAATAACCAGAGTAGATTACATCTAATATCAATAAGCTACTAAAAACAAATAGTTGTAAAATCTATTTTATTTTAAGAAGAATGAATATTATTCCAATTAATTTATATTAAAATGGATTAGTCTACCTTTATTTAAAATAATTAAAGCATTTAAGCAGATTTTAAAAATGTCAGAAGATATTTTGATTACAAAAAATATTTAAATTGATATGATTTCTCAATTATTAGTGATAATGCTTACAAATTTTAGTGAAAAATTTTAATCTGAAAGAAGTAATTAATGTTACAATTTTCACTAATTTGGTCGATTTTTCTATTCTCTATTTACAATTAAATCTTCAAAGAAGATAGGTAATTAAAATAAAAATAATTATTAATTTTGAGCAAAACAATAATAATAAAAATCTAATTAGAAAGGCAAATTTGTATGTTAATAGTTAACTAGAGATTTAATCTAATAGGAGATTAATTAATTAGTAAACAATTATATTTTTTAAGAAAATATTTATTTCTTAGCATCATATAGAGAGATAGGCTTTTGTCAAAGAAAAAGTGAAAAGATCCAAAACAATTAATGATTAAAGAATAATATTAAAAATTATAAATATATTTAATAATGTTTAAATAGGGGGGTAGATTATTTATATTAAGTTGAATAGAAAATATTTATTTATTTGCCTTAATTTCAACTTTCATTAAAATTTAAATGAAAATTTTTAATATTTATTTCCCTCTTTTTTTCAATAAGGTTAATCAGTTATAAAGAGAACGATCTTGCAGTGATAATACATATACTTTAGCCTTAGTTTATATAGTATCTTAAATTATTTCGATCAAGTATATAGATAACAATTTAGAGCAGTAACTTTGAAATGAGTTTTTGAGGTTATGATTTTAGGGGTGAAACCAATTGAACCTTTAAAAAATATATTAAATAACATATTAACTAATTCCTAGCTCTAGTAGGAGTTATCACTCTATTTAAATTATTATTATTATTAATCTATAACATCTTACAAAGAAAGTTGTAGTAGCTCATCACTAAATGGCTATACCCTATAATATTATCAGGTAAATCCTAGAAAAAAGCAAAGAAGGAAAAAGAAAGAGATGAAATCTAATTTAAAATTAAGAATACTTAGCTATAATTAAGGAATCTTCATTACTAATTATAATAAGATAACTAAGGAATTATCTTTTTCTAATAAATATTAGAAATCCCTTAGTAAATTACAAAAAGTAATTAAAATATCAAATCAAATTAAAGAAATGTATGAACATATCTCACTAAGAAAATAGAAATTGATTAAGAATATAGACAGACTTAGAGTCAGCTCATACTTCGCTAACATAGTTTATAAATATTCAGATCAATGAATCTTAGAATTCTTCAGAAATATTAATTTCAATATTTAATTAATCCAAACAAATACTCTACTTAAATTCTCTCATAAAAATAACTAATACCACCTAAACCAAAAGAAAATTGACCCATTATAATTAAAGGAAAATAATTTTACTTTAGAGAAATTAGAGACACAAATTAAAGAAATCTAAGCCTTATAATTGAGAGAAATTCCGATTAAGTATGAGATAGAAAGAAAATAAGATTGAAGTAAGTGGAGTATTACATTTTAATCTATAGGTAGATTACTATAGAAGGGGTTTTTAGGCTCAATAAAAAATAAATGTAGAAAGAAATAGAGAAGATATTAAAATTTTAAAACTAAATGTT
Source organism: Tetrahymena borealis (assembly GCA_000260095.1). NCBI lineage: Eukaryota > Ciliophora > Oligohymenophorea > Hymenostomatida > Tetrahymenidae > Tetrahymena > Tetrahymena borealis. The sequence goes on along the minus strand of JH651254.1, from coordinate 143,747 downwards.
AAATAATAAGTAATTAACAACAATTCAAATTTATGAAGAATATATTAGTAATAGAGGTTTCTAAGTATAATAGAATGATTTATGATTCAATAACTAATGAGGAATTTGAAGAATGTTTTTTACAATTACAGAAATGTATGTTATCCTAATTAAAAATTGAAGTAAAATTAATTACCTAATTAATTGAAATGAATGTATTACAATAATGCAAATTATATTTTTATTCCCAAGTATATTATTATTTATCTTCTATAAATTTAGAGGATAATTTAAAAATTTGAAATATCTCTTATTAAAAATAAAAATATTCATTAAATTAATATTATTTTATAATAATCTAATTTATTAAAAATAAATAAATCTACTTATTACATACAACACATTACAACAATAAAATATTAAATTTAAAAAATAAAGTTGAAAAGATAATAGAAAATAAGATAGATGAATGAATGAAAGTAAGAATATAGAATGCATTATTTTAATCATATATTTGCCATTGCATTATCATCAATATTACAAGCAGCTACATCTCTATTTAATTAAGTTAGCAGAACCTTACAATAGGATTTATAATATTTATCCATTCTTTAAATAATGATATCCTTTTATTCGACATTTTTTCCGTATTCTTTGATGAATTATTAAAGAGAAATTAAATTTATTTATACTGGCTAATTATTATCATTTTTATTAGGTGATAATGGATGTGAACCTTAAGAATAAGATGTCCAATTCATAAAAATATCATTCTAATTTATAACTTCAGAAAATTAATTTGAAGGAATTGAGGCCAATCTGTCAATAACAGAAATAATTTATTTAAATTCCTTGTTATTTTTAACAAATTAAGAATCCAATTCAAAATATTATCCAAATCTTTAACCTAAGGTGACTTCACTGCTAACATGAGTACCAATTAAATCAAATATATCATGGTAAGCAGATTCCTCATCACCTGCTTCTAGAAGTTCTTTCATCATATCTAAGAATTCTATATTCTCTTAAGCTTCTGGTAATAATCTAACAGAAGTTTCACTGCACGAATTGAAAGTCATAAAGTAAACTTTATCTTCAGTAAGACCTTTTCTAATTCTTTAATAATCGACGCTTGCTGAGAATGGAGAATACAGCAATTAATCTTCAGGATAAACTCTTTCAGATAGTTTATCACGATATTATTTAAGGGAATCTATATATTCATAATATTAGCTACAGCCATGTACTGAGTTACCTTATACTCCAATAGGATTGAATTAGGAACTAAAATTTTATATTTCATCTAAGGGATATTTGAAGTCTATTAAGTTAAAGTTAGTAAAGCCAGGATCATTTCCTTAAGTTGTGTAAGGATTACCTTTGAAAATATTATAGCCTTATCCAAGGAAATTAATGTTTGAAATGAACTTATAAGTACAATAACAGAGTGATCTATCAACAAGACAAGCAAGAGAGATAAAGATCACTAGTGAGAGGAATTTTGAGTTTTAGCTTCTTCTATCTTTAATCATTTATGAAACAATTTGGAGAGTTTATTTTAAGTAATTATTATAACTCTTTTATATTTAATACTGACGATTTCTTTTAATCGTGGGTAATCTAAATATTAAAAATCACAATTTTTATTGCTTTGAATAATCAATAAATTTACTTCATAATTTCTATGTTAACTTAAGCAAAAAATAGTTCTAGACAAAATAAAAACACTAATTTCGAGCTCTTTTTAAAAGGAATTTAGCAAGTTTAAATTCTGATCAAATAAAATAGACAAAATCAAAATTTAAATCTGACAAATATTATTATTTTCTCTACCCATGATAAAATATATAAATTACTCCAAATCAAATACCATAAATTTTAAATAATTTACAATTAAAAATTAAACATAAATATTAAACAAATTCTATCAATAATTATGAATAAAAAGTTTCTTTTGCTAGGCTTGATTGCAACTGCAAGCATTGTTAACTGTGATTGCTAGGTTTTCAGTAATGGAAAATGTGGAACTAAACCTGAAATTAATTGTGAGTAGAAAGGATATGTATAAGATAGTTAAAATACTTGTGTTAGATGTATAGAATGGAAAGAAAATGCTTGTGGTAAAAAGGATGCACCTAACCTCTGCCTTAACTATGAATAGACATCTAATAATTTTTGCTAGCTTAAGTGCTCAATTAATACTTAATTAGAATGTGGTTTAGGAAACTATCGCTGTAAAAATTACTAATAAATTGATAATTATAGCTGCATTGATTGTACCTCTTTAAAAAATAACGAATGTGGTGGAAGCTAAGATTAATGTTCTTCTTATTATTTTGATAAGAATTAAGGTAAATGCCTTCTCAAATGCGATTTCACAGGAGATTAAGGTATTTGTGGTGAGGACTCTTAGCGCTGTAATAACTATAGACCTTATTAAAGATCGAGTAAATGTGTAGACTGCACTACATTTGCTAATGGATTTTGTGGAGGAATTCAAAATGCTACTCAGTGTGCCGATAGTTACATTAAGTCTAATGATAAAAATTTTTGTATAAAAAAATGCCATATTGTTGAGAATAAATAGTGTGGAGGCGATTCTTAAAGATGTAAGCATTTCTAATAAGTAGATGGTAACTTCTGTACAAATTGTCTAGAATATATTAGAGGAAAAGGATGTGGTAATGGAGATTATGGATTGTGCTTAGGATACTATAAGGAAAGCGAAAATTCATGTACAGTTGATTGTTCTACCTTTTTAAATCAAAAATGTGGTGGGTAAAACAATGTAGAATATTGTAAAAATAAGGAATATATGCCTTTTACTGAAAAAGGATCAAAAGAATGTGTAATACCACAAGATAGTAATTCAAAATTGATGAATAGTAGTGGAATTAGTTTACTATTTTTATTGATAATTTATCTATTTTGATAGTATTTAAATTAAGTTTATATCTAGAAATGTTAGAGTAATTTCTAAAATAATACATATCTATCTTATCCTTCATATATTATTTTATTAAAAAGCTTAAATATTACCTTTAAAATACTCTCTTTCAATACTGTAAACACTAAATTTTATACCTTCACTTTTAATTTCAAGTATTATGATATACATCTATTACTAATTAAATATAAAATACTTTTAATTAAAAAATAAAAGTGAACAGAAGTAGGAAATTATTCATTATCTATTTTATGTAATATTAGGTGTATTATAAAATTTATTTTCTTTTTACTCTATAATTAATCATTAATCATTCATTTATTTATATAAAAACAATTTAATAATTATAGATTTTTATAAAGAATAATAGTTTAAATTGAAAAATGTTAAACGTATATTTTCCTTTTGAGGAAAAATCTGATTTTTTCATTATATTTGTGTATTTGAGATTGATTTAGAAGATTACATATGCATTCAATTATTTATTTTATACTTTTATAAAATTAGCTACTAATTTAAAAAATGAGTCATCATAAGTAAATTATATAACCAATTAATTTAATAGAAAAAAGAAAAATTGAATTCTATAAAATACCTTCTAATTTGGTTTTAGATAATTTCAAAAAATATAAAAATACTATAACTTATAACCAAATTCGAGAAATCATACTTAATAACTCAGACTATTAAATTACGATAAATAAATTTGAAATTGTGATGAAATATTAACTAATGAATGATGATAAATAAATTTAAAATTCAAAGATGAAAATATTAATATTGTCTATATTAATTTTTAGATACTGTATTGTTACTTTTCGCATCTGGTAAAGCTTACTTCTTGACGCTTTTTTAAAAATCACCTATAGCAGCTTAAAAATATAATATTTGTATGAATGAAATTAGTCTAACAGAATTCTTCTATTATATTAAATTTATCTAACAATTATCTAGCAATGATTCAAAAAGAATTTGTTAGAAATTACTTTTTAATTATTAAATTGTAGCTAATCAATTATTAGCAAAAATTAGAATAGTTACTTACTGTTTAAATGGATATTAGAACTTCTGATTAAATATATAAAATAAAAAATTAATACAAATTGAATAATAATAATAATAACACACCCAATAAATTTATAAAACAAACAAACAAACAAACAAACAAACAATCAATCAATCAATCAATCAATCAATCAATTAATGTTTTTTATCAAATTAAATAAAGGAAGATCTTTTAAAAGTATCCTCTTTTTAACAATTTGCTTAGGATTGCTAATTTAAGATTCTAAATAATGCGATTACCTGGATGTATTAGCTTTGAGCCCTCCAACTCAATATTCTTATACTATGTAATAATTGGGAAATACTGTTGATCTTTTTAATGGAAAATCTTTTAGATGGAGAGAAAATTTGAAAAATTAAGCACTAACTTTCACAAGAGAAAAAACAAATAATTTAGAAAAAGGTTCTAGCGCTGATTTAAAGTGGATTTTATATGATGGAGTTAGTTTTAATTCTCTATAATCATGCCTTACTTAAACTAGTTCTGAAATAATTGATTCTATTGAGAAATTAGATTAATTCGTTAAAAGCTTTATTACTATTAAGGAAGGATATCCTAAAGGTATTTTTTCTTAAAACGAGGAATACTTAGAAATTAAATAAGATTTACTTGATCGAACTCATATATATATTATTACAGAGGCTAAATGTATACTCGGAGAAGCTCGTTTGTAAGAAACTCTTAATACCCATCTTCTCCTTTCCCTTGATCTTGTCTAAGACTTCAATAAAATTTCTACAGAAGGTTATCCTAAAGAGATGTATTATAAGTTTTTTGACAAATATGGAACTCACGTTGTTTCAAGAATTAAAAAGGGTTCTCGTATAAGAACTATTTACAAAATAAGAAAGGAAGATGCTTAGGAGTTATAAAACGCAGGATTCAATCTATCAGAGGGAGCTATCAGTTATACGAATTAAAATATCTTAAAAATACCCTATTTAAAAACTTTATCTTCAATAAAATTTGCTGAAAAAATTCCCTCAATTACTATTAAATATGAAATGTATCCTTCTGACGAGCCTGAAAAGACAATTAATTCTTTCTGGGAATAATATTTATCAAAGAATTTCTAATAAATACTTGAGGTCGATTTAATTACCTTTGAAAAATTACTTGATAAATATACTAAGCGAGATAGTATGGGGCTTTCAGCTAAATAGATTTAAGAATTAAAAATTGGTTTTCATAATCATCTCTCTACTTATTGCAGTTACTACTTACTTCCTAATAACAAAGTTACATCCTGCGATACCGGACAATCAACAACATCTGCAAGTATACTTGACTCCTCAAGAAAATAGAGTATAATAGAGAGGGCTTCAGCAAATAGCATTCCATTATAAATAATGGTAAACAATAACTATTTGAAAGTAAATTTTAAGGATAATTAATAAAGACTAGTAGTATAAAGTTTAAAAGAAAATATTGCTGAAAAAAAATTGCATTTCAACATTTATAGACTTGATACAAATGTCTATTTAATCAAAAGCTTCGTGGATTCAATGTTATGTGTTTCTATTGAAAATTGCTAATAATAAGAAAAAAGCTATGAGCTGATATTATAACCTTGTGAGTAGCAAAATATGTGCTAGAGATTTATTTTTGATTCTGCTAATAATAACTAAGAGTATAATATAACTAACGAGAAGACTGGATTAAAACTTTACTTAAAAGGAGATACCTCAAAGGCTATTGAGGATGAGGAAGCTGCTAAAATAGATCAAGAAGGCAAGTTTACATCTTTCAAGTTCAAGTTATCTCCTCTTCCTTAATGAAGGAATCCTGTTTATAAATAAACAATAATAAAATTATAAGTAACTTTTACATGTTCCCTTTTAATCCCTTTGATTTAATTGTTTTCGTTTTCTTAAAAACAATATTTATTTTAAAGATTTTTTTATTAAATTTTGACAAATTAAACATTCTTGATAATGAAGATAAATCGAATGATTGTATTTCTGATAAATTAAAAGAGGGTTTGATATACTAATTAAGCTAAAGCTAATTAATGTCTCTACAATTAATTGATATGTAAGTACATAAAGTATTCCTTTTTACGCAATTTTAGTATCTAAGTTTTATATTGATTGATATTAAAAATTTATAAGTAGAATCTATTTTAAAATAATTAAAAAGTTGGTTAGGGTTTAGTTAAAATAAATATAATTTTTATAATAAATGAATATTTATAAGTGCTTTAACCTTGTTTGCATAATAATTAAGCAAATAATTTATTTAGTAATATTTTGATTGAAATTTTAATTAGTTTTTTTAAAATGCAAAAGTATCTATCATTCATTTAAGGCGCTTTATTTCGACTATACTATCGTCGCCATTTGTATATAAAATGTTATTATTTTTCCTAGAATAGTCATTTTAAGATAGCTAAAGTAAAACGACGTGAGAGGGACTTGTAATGTGCTAAGTAGTGAATTCGGTTTTTAGCTCTTCACATTTATTTTATTAGGATTGTTATTTAAATTAGCTGCTTTCTGTTTAAAATTCGTTCCCTCCTTTTTCTAGAATCCCTTCTCCTTGGGTATTTTTTTATAAAATTGAAAAGTAATCTGCTTATAAAGGAGAGTTGAATGCTTTAGTTCCTAAGGTCATAGCTTAATCTGATAAAGTTGGTGTCTAAAATGCAATATCATTTTATTGAAATAAGTCTCTTTATATTTAAGAAGATTGATTGCTTTAAAATTCCTGTCTTAATTATACGAATTCTATATTCTTTTTTTATCTTTGTTTTAATTTATTTGATGGGTTACTAAAGACATCTAACTGTATATTATCATTATAACTATTAAACTTTTTAATTCTCTTGGTTCTTTCATTATTAGGAAGTTTAATCGTATTAAATTTATGCTTTACATTCATAGATCTGTTTTAATAATGTTTTAAAATATTGTTTTGTTAGTTATCATTTACATTAGCATCCATATCGATTTTCTTGTTGTTATTATTCTCAATTACTTAATTTATCTTCTCATCTGATTAAGTGAGATTTGTATTGATTTTTTTAAATTCCCTACACATTTCTAAATCTGATGTTTTCTTCTAAGAGAGAGATTCTTTTTATAGGAATTCATAACGTTTCATGTAAGTTGACTAAAAGTAAAATTCAGAATTTCCTTTTTATCTAGTGTTTTTATGTTACTATTTATAGATAGAGTAGTCTGTAAGATTGCTCGGTTACCAAATGTAATTGTCTTCTTTTCTTGAGCAAATTTCATTTCGCTAAATTTATTCGAGCTCATTAATGATTTAATCAGAAAGAACGGGAATAAATTTAATTATTTTGATAACTCTAAAGAATAAATAAATGGCATTCATAAATAATAGGCTGCAGAGTGTTAAATTCAAAATGTAGTGAAAATTTCCTAAGGTTTCTGTAGATGAAATTCTTAGAACTTAAACTTTATCCAGCAGCTAATCCCTTTAAGATAGGAAATACGAGGGGAGGACAATGCATTCTATAATTCTCCAGATATATCCAATATGCTTGAACTTAGTTTTGAAAATGTAGAGTTTTATTAAAGAGGGAATTGAGGGAGAATTAATATAATCAAATCCCTTAATTAGGACATTAGGCTTAATAAAGATTAATCTTAAGGACTCTTTGACCATAAATCTCGAAGCAAACGCTGATTTAAAATTCTTTTGCTTGATCATAGCAATTAAGGAAATGACAAGAAGTATAATTACAACGAGGGATTCCTATTAAATGATTAAAAGTAACGGAGTGAATAAAGTAATTATATAATATTGAGAATTATAAAATTTACATTAAAAAGTAAAGTGCATGTTAAGTTTTAGCAGGGGAGAAAGAATTCTACTTTAATCATACCTCCGATGTAAAAAATTAATAGGATTCTTAGTTATTCACTTAATGTTTTAAACTTTAAGAACAATATGAAAGAGTAAACCAAAAATAGAAAAATTTCATCTAGATTTATGTCTCTAGATCCCTATCCTGTTAAGTAACACAGTGAGCACATTTATAAAACACTAAGTTTGCAAATAAATACCATTTTCTCATGAATAATTTATATCATCTTCGATTTCTACATCCCTTTTTTACAATGGCTAACTAATGGAAGCGCTGAATCTAAATCGATTAAACTAAGTATTATTAAAATGTTTTTTATAAGCTTAGAATGATCTTTAAAGCAATCATTATAGCTGAAAATAATAGCAGTTGCCATAATTATATTATAGGAAAAGTTGAGAATAAGTAAGGAGAACCAAATAATAGAGTCAACTTCCATTTTGCTTTCATCTATTAATCTCCACGATAAATAAAGCTCCAGGCATCTCTTTGATATAGAAAGGATGGATAAATTGATATTCATTTCTATTTCTTTAGTTGGGATAGATGGATTTTGTTTTGCCTCCTAGATTATCGTAGCATCTTTACTTTAATCAAGTTCCATAGTGCCTATCTCTCTATCCTTAGTAATCAAGATAATTGCTAATTTACTCTGTAAAATAAATATCTTATGAAGAGTATACTTTCAATCAAATTAATAATATCAAATAAAAATAAGACAAACTTTATGATCATTTAGACCTTAAATTGTTATTCTTATCTCTAATCAAAGTCATTAATTCAATTAATAAGTTAACTTAAAAAGCACTCCCAATTATCTGGATCAGTAAAAATAGATCAGTAATTGATAAATTTGATTTATTGTAAATAGGATTACCATATATTTATAATCTAAATGAACACACGAACCATTTAAATACTTTTGTATTTTCTTCAAATTTCTTGTTTTTCTAATGATCTTTTAATCCATTAATCTGTTTAGAGAAATATTCAAGTTAAATTCAAAAATAGAACCAAATTTAAATTAAAAAAATAGATAGATCTAAGTAAATAATCATGATTTAGTTCAATTTAAGTTCTAAATGCGTTAGTAAAGCTTCCTAATTTATTCTTGCAATAATTTCTTTTATTTATTCTATAACATCTGAATGGTAATCAAAGTATTTTTAGGTAAATCACTAATTAGATTCTCGAATTTTTTCTAAAGCTTTTGATTTTCCTACCTTATCTTTAATTAATAACTCAAATAGAATTTTATATTACATTTGAGAAACTATGTTATCTTACTAAAATAATTATTTTCAGTTTTATTAAATGAAACAAAAAGCAGTTCTTTTAGATTTTATTATAAAAGTTTTACAATTTAACATTAACATTATGTTATTTTATAGTATCAATCAAACTAAGAATAAGAGTAAGTTAACAATAGCCTTTATTGTAGAAATAAATATACTCTCTTTTAAATTTTATTATAAAAGCTTGACAATTTAAATTTAGGATCAAGCTTTTATAGCATTAAACTATTAGATATAGTATAGTAATAAGTTTTATGATAGAAATAAATATACTTTCTTTTAAATTTCTCTAATTAATAATAGAAATTTATTATAATAATAAAAAGGATTTTTTTTCTAAATCTTAAAAAATTAAGGAGTAAATTAAGATTATTTAATTATTGGAGACTTTTATGGATGGATAGAGATATTTTAAAAATATAAATAAAATATTTAAAATTAGGTAAACAAAAGTAGTAAACATAATTTTATCTATACATTTATTATCTTTATTTTAATACAAAGAAGTATATACATCTTGCTAAATTCTTATACAAATATATTTAAAATTTAAATTAAATTTATTTCAGATAAGATATGTTATTCTTTAATTTTAATTTAAAATATCTGAAGAATAGAGTAGATACAATACAATTGATTCATTTTAAATTATATATATAATTATTTTTATCTAGTGTTTAATAATATAAAAAAGAATTGGTTGATTGATAGATAGATTATTAGGATATTATAATAACTCAAGTATAAGTTACTTGCTTGTTTCTTATTAACTAACATATAAATATTTTGAATTAAACACTTTTAATATTATTACTCTATTATAATTATAATTAATGCTTTTTACTTAAAAGCTAATTCATAATAATGATACTTTTTATTATGATAAATATCTTCTAAAATATTTAAAAACAATTAAATTATAAAAAGGTTTAATTATATTTCTATAATGACTAAATTTTTAAAATTTGAATAAATATGATAGATAAATTTATTGAAATTTCCAAGATAATAGATAATAAAATATAGCGGGAGCATTTTCATTGATAATATTATATTGAAATGCACATCATTTCGTTTGAATTAACAATCTTACAAAATAATTACTTTTAAGGATTACATTTCCTTTTTTTTAATTGTAAATTCAAAATAGTGGCAGATTAATACTTAATTTTAAGTAATGTATTTATGTAATACTTTTCTTTATTTTTCTTTCATTCGAATTAATAAGGAACTTACTTAAATTTAGAAAGAATATGAAAATTTCGGAAAAAAATAAAAATAGTTTACTCTAATTGTAAAAAAGGAACACAATCTGATAAAAAAATAAATTAAATGGCTGATGTAAAGCTTAATTAAGATGCTTCATATATTAAATGCAGTCTTGACAAAAGTTAAATAGATTTACTTTATTTAAAAGAAAAATTGATTGAATTCTTTCAATTAAAAACAGGAATTTAATCTTAATATGGAAGTATTGAGATATACAATAGAAAAGCGAATAGAAGAGTTAGTAAGTAAAAATACTTATCCTATCTTAAATTAAGAAGATGTTGAAGTACTTGCTGCTTAAATTTATATCATCCGATCCAAGTCATGAAAATAATAAGCAACTTAGATTAATCAAGTAATTGCATACTAATTAATATTAATAATAGATAGAAAGATAGATTATTAATTAATCACTTGGCGACAATTAAACATAAACTTAATCAATGCAAACCAATAGTTATATATTTTCGATAGGATTCTTGGTCTTAATCCTACTCTATTCTTTAGTCATTTTCTACATGGCAACAAAGTTGAAAAGATAAAGAAGAAGCGCTAAGGTTATGTTTGGCATGCTGCTTCTTTATATGATTATTCGCTTTGTTACAATCAACTTGTGTATGCTTGATGCATTAAATGTGATTGATTTAAATAGCTATTCAATGGTTTACCACTTGTGCATGAACTCTATCTTTATTTGCGATTGCTTATTCGTTATTTCTTTCTTTGCTCTCTTCAGATTCTTTCTCATGTTCAAATACTACTCGCATATAACTTTATAAACAGCGAACGAAAAGCCATTCTTTGAAAATCCTAAATGGATGGTCTACCCATTATGCAGTAACTAAAAATAGTTTTAAATTCTCCCAAAATAAAACAATACTAACTATTTCAATTAAATATACTTTACTAGCACTTAAATAATACGTTTTATTAAACTAAAATATTTTCCTTTTTTAAAAATAGTTTTCCTTGTTATTCAAACAATAGTAACAATATTATTCAATACACCTTTTATGGGCATTAGGGAACTTATGATTGATGATTGCATTTAGAATCTCTCCATTATATTATTCTATATTGTTTTCCATGTGTTCTTGGTGTTTAAATTCTCTGGAACACCTTATTTATCCAATCATCTCAAAAAAAATACAAGAATAATTATGGGATTTACATTTTATTTTGCAATTTCTAGATCATTAATTGCTGCTGTAAATATATATCTTTCAGAGTTCGAAAATGGTGTATTCGATCTTATTCAATCGCCTTCTGACACTTTGATTTGGAAGTAGTTCTTACTTGTTACTTCACTTCTTTTAACAGAAATCATTCCATTTGCTGCTATTACAAGTAGAGCTAACATTTTCTAGGAAACTTTCTAAGAGCCTCTTCTACCTCAGTCTTCAGGAGAAGAGTATAATGTAAAAGATAAATAATCGCTGTAAATGGATAGAACATAATCAGAAGATGTTTAGCAATAAATTATCTAAGAAGATCTCCAAAAAGCTTAGCTTCTAGAGAATACCAAAGGGTAAATCAACACATATTATTACTAAAAATAGAATTAGAATGATAATGTAATCTAATAATGGATGGAAAACTATGGAAGAAATTTCTTTAAATTTTTTAATTTACAATTTTAGCATAAATCTTATAAAAAGATAGTCAATAATATAAATTCATCTTTACAAATCAAATTGTGTGAATTTACTTCTTAAATTCTTATATTAATCTAATCAAATTTTAAACATCACAAACTAAATTACTTTCTCTTATTTAGAGTTTTTAATCGTATTCTTATCTAAATAATAGGGAAATATAACCAATTTTCAGGGTTAATGGAATGGGTAAAATCTATGAAAGCTGCAGTGGAAAAGCGATTAGGAAAATAGAAGTTAAACAAATATCTCAATATATATTAGAAGAAATAAAAAATGACATAGCCCAATAATAATAAGTCTCTTCTAAGCGCTTGGTCAGAATATTGGAATGTTAACCTTTCCACGATGAATTAATATTATCCTATCCTTATTATAAAAATAAATCTCTCAGAAATATCCTGCACAAGCAATATGAATTGCCAGTAAGCATACAAGCACAAGAAGAAAAAGAAACTTTCCTCTCTAATTAATACAATGATCAAGGCTAATTTACATTAGCTAGTAAAATTAATCTAGCATTAAAAATTGCACATATAATTCGTGATTTGCATCATTTAGGATTCGTCCACGGGCATCTTCATCCTTAAAACATTCTACTTAGTTCTAAACTTCGCCCAAGAATATCAGGTTAATAATAATTTTTTAAAAAAAAAGTGAAATTTTATAAATAATTTACGTTATAAATTTAGATTTGGGACTAAATGCGTTAAAGAAATATCTTGGATTCAAGGGATTGTATTGTAATAAATCATAGTTTACTTCTCCTGAAAATTTAATGACTAGAGGTACTGTTATTTCAACAAATGATCCTGCTTCTGATACTTACAGCTATGCATACATTTTGTATGAAATTTTTGTTGGGCGTGAGCCATTTTAGAATTTAAGCTAAAAAGATTTAAAGGAAATAGTTGTAAACAAAGAGAGCAGGCCTAAAATTCCTGAAGAAGTTCCAGAAGAAATATAAAAATTAATAAGATGCTGCTGGTACTAGAGAGCAGCTGACAGACCTAACTTCGATAATATTTGTGAACACTTAGAAAACTATTTATAAGACTTATAACAATAACAAAATCAAGAATAATCATAATTAAAATCAAGCAAGAATTGAAAAAAATGAATTATGTCATTTATTCATTCATACTTATTTAAAAAATCAAATTCGTACTCAAATTTAATAAACATACCTATTTTAAACCCTGTATATACATATCTAAGAAATTGTAATAAGATTTCAAGTTTTCATAAATGCCTTCTCATTTAAAAATCATAAAGTTTATTCATTTTCATTTTAAAAATAATTTTTTAACATGAAATCAAAAATATTTTATTATTTTCTTTGAGTTATTTTATAATTTATAATTTTATAAAGGTGATTAGTAATGGAGAAATATGAAATTTACACTTTAAATTGTTAATTTATATCAATTTTATATTTTTATTTGTATTTATATACATCTTGTAATGAAGTAAAGTAGTTGGTGTAGAGGTAGGTAGGTAGTTAGTATTTTCATTTAGGCTAATAATTATTTGCTTATTTTATTGGAGAAAGACAATTTAATATTTGATTTTGCTTTTTAGAAGTTTATAATATATCATTCAATTTGTATGGGGATTTATGAGAAAATCTACTCACATTTTATTTTAAGCTTAAATACGAACATCTTTAATTCTCTTTATCTAAAGAATTTAGAAAAGTTTATTTATTTTCATCTTTTGATTCATCATCATCATCTGAATCTTCAAATTAATAAGTATTTAGTAGGTCAATATATGATTCTGATGATTGCATTTGGGATTCATCTAAGTAAGGCAGAAATTCACTTTTATTAGACATTCTACTGATTTATAGGAATGCAATAAGTTAAATAAAGATAAAATTATCCTATTTATCCTAGCTTTCATTCGTTGCTTCATTAGACTTCTATGTGCTCAATTTAGTTTCAATTCCACTTATAGAGTAATCTTCTTCCTCTTCAAAAAGTGTATCAAGATATTCATATAATTCAAAAATACTTTCAAATGCTAATTCTCCACAATCAAATCCTTTAAATTAAGTAGATTTAAAACTATTTAAAGATTATAAAGAATTTTCTCCTTCTTTGACATAGGGAAACAATGTATGTAAAATAAATTCCTACTTCTATTGATTTAAAAAAATGAAAGTTATTAAATAATAATTTAAAGTTAATAGTAGTAATATTATTTTTAGAAAAATAGGTAGGTATGTATGCATATATTAAACTGTTCCAGTAATATAATTTACTAATAATCTTTAATCAATATTTATACTTACTTGAGTATCCTAATTTATTGAGTTAAGTTTAAATGAAAATGCAAAACTTTGTTTCTTTCTCCTGATGATACATACTAAGTTATCGATTTCGGAACTATAGGGACTCAAAATACTTTATTTCTTTAAATCCATAAATTCTTTTTGATACTATTTTGAGAGTTAGCTAGGATCCCAGCACCTCGATCCCTTTGATTAAATCTCAAGTGTTCCATATTCTTGTAATAAGAATTTGGCATCAAAAAAGCTTTTAGATATGCCTTAAGAGTAGTTTTAGCTAATTTAAAATACTTCTTTTATACTTGATTTTAAGCCTAAACATGTTTTTGACATGCAATGGTGAAGAGCAACAGGAAGGGCATGACAGGAGGGATCAAACATCTAGATTGCAATTATTTTTTGAGCTTCTTTCATACTTATTGAACTTCTTTGCATATTGATTAATTCTGCTTTAGGGTGAATTGTAGAAGTAGTATATCCAGTATCAAATCCTAAACCATACTCAAGTTCTTAAGGATTCTTAGATCTTACGCAGCAGTTATTTCCCATTAGAATTATTGATTTTGAATATAGAAAAAAAAATAATTTAAATGACTAATTATATGCAAGAATTCTATTTTATAGTTATTTAATTATATATAGATAATTATAAATTAATTAGTTGATTTCAAGCTCTTTTGATTGTTTCTTATTTATTTCCTACATAGATAGAAGAGAATCAAATGCTAGTTCCTTTCATTGGTTAGCAAACAAATTAGTAATCATTTAATCATATTTGAAATTTCTATGTATTTTGATAAAATCAAGATTTAATAATATATTTAATCCCACAGCTTTATAAAGAATTCAATTCATACTCTAACTAATCAGTTAAAAGGAGTTATGTATTAAGTTTCAATACCTCTTATTTAGTTATTTATTATTCACCTACTAATTTTTTATAACTCTTAAGAAGTTGTAATAATTAATTATAACTAAATCGAATATAATGTGTTTTCTCATATAATAATGCCGGTTTAAATTAAAATGAAGAAAATTCTCAATTATGACCATTTTTTTTCTGCTCTTTTGTTTAATGCAGCCTATCTATATTTAAACTCTTTTCTAAAGGTAACAAATTACATCTGTGAAACAGCCTGAATATTTTATTAATTGTAGTATTAGGCTTTCAATTTTATTAATTTTTGGCTATTTATTGTTAAAATATGAAATCAATTTTTAAAAAGAGCATGGTGGATTGGATTACTAACTAAATTGTTTTATTCTGGTATTTTAATTTACATTAATTTTAATTATACTTAATTTATAAATATGGATGTATTTACAAAAAGAATTCAAAAGGACTCATCTTTAATTATTATAATTAAGAATTACTTTAATTTTCGCGAACTATTTATTTTATTATCAGAAAGATTGATATTTATATTATTGATCAATCAGAGAAGGAATCAGAAATTAATTTATCAAAAAATTAAAAAGGTCAGTCAATCAATCAGTCAGTCAGTCAGTTTGTGGTTGATATATATAAAAATTTTAATTAGGAGGAGTAGAAATAAAATCAATGCGAAGCAAGCAATAAATTTAATATATTGAATAAAAGAATCAAATAACAAAATAATAGAGGATTTGATTAATTTTTTATTATTTTGCATTAAAAAGTTTGATAGAAATCAATCAAAATCTTACCCAGCATAAGATAATTTATTTTATTGGTATTATCTTTGATTTTACACCACTGGAAATCTAAAGTAGATGATAAAGATAAGATTTTTATAAATCAATCAATCAGTCATCATAAACTCATTGATATATAGAATCCTTAGTTAAAATAACCTCCCTCTATCCTTAATTAAAAAGTAAAAAATAAAGTAAAAAAAAAGAAAAAGAAAAATAATATTAAAAGTAAAAACTAGCCAGACAATTAGATTAAAGAGTAGGATCAATTACTGACTGCCTGACTGAGTAGAATAAAAAAATTAAAAGGGAGAAAGAAAAAATAAAGCCAAAATCTACAAGTCCATTTTCAAAAATATTCAGATAAATATCATAAGTCAATTGATTTCTATTAGAAAGACATTTTAGATAAAGATACCATTAATAAATGAGCGGAGATAAAATCCTCCTTCCAATCTTTTCTCGGTAGAAACCACTGATGATGGATTAGATTCTTACTAATACCTGTTAGAAGCAAGTAGAATCTTATTCACCTTAAATTTCTTAAGTTCCAGCATCTCATTAAGACATCTAATGTCTTGTAGACTAAGGTAATTTGCATTAGGCTTTTAAACTAGCAAAAAAGCAATACGAATCTAAAAAGAATCGCCGCCCTACTTCATAAAATTCCTTGATAGATTCTTAGAATGCATATGCTGAAGTATTACTATACTTGGGAGACTACAAAATGTCTCTTGGCCTTTTATTAGACTCACTAGAGCTCTTAGGTAAAAACTGGTAGACTTCAGCCAACCAATATACATACATCCTAGACATGTTAGGTAATCAAACAGCTTCGCCTTTCCTATTTATATGCGTATTAGTAGAGTTAAGAAAATAAAAATAAAGAAATAAACTAGAAAAAAAATACCTCAATTCTACTTTTGCGTTTTTTATTTATAGATTTTCATTAGAGTAGCCAGATAATTTCAATAGCTTTAAATTATAAATGTAGGTAGAGTTTACATGAAGCTAGGCCATTTCAAGAAAGCTGAAGACCAGTTCTTAAAATCATTGAATGTAAAAAAGGAATCTCTGGAATAAGCAGAATCATTTTACTTATTGAGTTTAGTCTATGAAGAATTAGGCCAGTACAGCTAAGCTACAACAAACTGTGAAAAAAGCTTAAAAATTCGCAATTCGATTATTCCAAATTAGACTCTCTCTCTAGCAAATAACTTGGATGCTAAGGGTAATATTCTGAGATCCTTAGGAAAGTTAGAAGAATCACTACATAGCTACAAAGAAGCATTAGATATCCGCATAAAGATTTTAGGTAAAATCAACCACCCTTTAATAGCCAACTCTCAAGATAATATTGCAATGGTAATGAATGATATGGGTAAATTCAACGAGTCTTATATCCTTGCCTAGGAAGTATTAAAAATGAGGGAAGCTATATATACTCCAGATCTCTGTCCTTACAGCCATCCTTTAATAGCCGAAGCTTACTAGAATTTGGGTAATTTAATATATTAATTTGTTTAATAATTTCTTTAAATTGATTTCTAATAGATACCTATTTTCATTCTATTGCTATCACATTTAGTTTTAGAAATTTTACTGATTTTTTGAGGGTAGTAAACGATATTAGGCTACCATTTTTATTCTATAGATATTACACTTAATTATTAAAAACCTATTCAAATAATAAAGTAAGTACTATAGAATAATACTCCTTATTACACTAGTAAAGTAGAATAAAAATAATAAACTTTAGTTTTTACTCTTAATTAAACTTTATATTTATCTTACTAAAATATAAATATTTATTCTAAAGGAATAATCTAATAAGATTTGGGTATGCTTAAAAAGAGTTTATAAAATTAGAAAAAATCGCTCTAGCTGAGAGAAGCTATTTTTTAGTCAGAGCGTCCATGTTCGTCTTAGAATTTCATCTAGAAAATCTTAAACTCTGTAAATAGTACTTGGGGTAAGCTATCGTTTACCGAAAATACTACAGAGATATTAAATTAAATAAGTACTTAAACACATCCTGATATCGCTTAATCCTACTCCTGTTTGGGTATTGTACTAAGAAACATAGGACATTATGAGGATGCCTAGGAATATCTAGAAAAAGCTTTGAAATAGAGAGAAAATATTTATGGCAAAGAACACCCAAAGTATGCAATTACTTTGAACTACCTCGCCTGAACCCTTGACGAATAGGGTAAATCCGAAGAGTCCCTTCAACACAACTACAAATCCTAATAAATCCGCCATAACAATTTTGGCGAAACTGAGAATATTTTCTCAGCTCTTTCTGTTACTTATCTCGCTTGGTCCTATTATAATCTCTTCGATTATGATAAATCAATTGAATTAAATGAATAAGCTTTGAAGATTTGGTAGAGATAGATTAAGAGTCATCCTTACATCACCTCCACCCTAGAAAATCTAGCTTTAGCTCAATACAACAAAGAAATATATGAAGACTGCTACAAAAATTACTTAAAAGCACATGACATTAAAGTCAAAATTTATTCAAATGAGCATATTTTTATTCCTTCTGCTAAAAATAACATTGCAGTAGCTCTTTATAAGCTAGGAAAAACTGAACAAAGCAAATTTTTCCTGAATTAATCCCTCTAAATAATTTCCAAATTTGAAAATGAAGAAAGGAGTAAATAATAAAATTTATTAAAGATGCCATATTTACATAAAATTACTTAATTTAAAGATAACAAAGACGTAGACCCTTATTTATTGTGCTCTACATTAAATCACTTAGCCTGGGCATTAACAGAAATGGATAAACCAGATCAAGCATTAATCTACTATAAGAAAACTGAATAAAAGATGAAACAACTTGTAGGAAAAGATCATCTGAATGTTTCAAATCTTTACTGCAACATAGGAATTACTTATTTCCACTTAGAAGATTTTGAAAAAGCACTAAAGTACCATGAACAAGCTTATAGCATTAATCAGCTTATACTCGATGCTTCCCATTCTATAATATGCAATAATTTAGACAATATGGGATCTTGTTATAGTAAGTTGTAGAAACATAATAAATCGCTGGAGTACCACTAAAAAGCTTTGCAAATCCGTAAATCTAAAGGTAAATTTTATTTAATTTATTTAATAAAAGATGATTTCATTTATTTTATAGATAAAATTAATAAAGAGGATATAGCTAACTCTCTTGATCACGTTGCTAGCACTCATTTCGATCTTTAAAAATATCAAGACGCTTTAGATTACTACATGTAAGAGCTTAAACTAAGAAAAGAACTCAATTAAAAAGGAGTCTAAATTGCACCGTTATTAAATAATATCGCTATCACCTAAAAAAATCTTGGGAATCTAGATCTCTCGCTAAAATTCCACTTTAAAACTTTGAAAGTGAGAGAAGAATACTTGCCATTTGAGAATTAAGAGATATTAAATAGTATTTCTAATATTGCTAGTATACTTTATGATTAAGAGAAATACACCGAAGCAATTGATTATTATAAAAAAGAATTACTCCTTAAAGAAAAACTTCATACTCCTTAATGTGCTAAAGTAATATCAAAATATTTTATTTGTCAATTACATTCATAGCAATTTATAAAATATAATTTTTGAAATTATCTGAACTAACTTGAAACATTTTAAAATAGGTTGCTGTTACACTAAATAATATCGGGTGTTCTTACAAAAACATCAACAATTTAGATGAAGCTGTTAACTATCACCGCAAAGCTTTAGAACTTAGAAAGAGAATATTAAAAGAGAATGATGATGATATAGTCAGTTCAATTGAAAGTATTTCTTCCACTTTATATGACATGCAAAAATACTAAGAAGCTTTAGAGTCCTATTACGAAGAATTACAGCTCAAGATTAAAAGTAATCAGTAATATTTATATCCTAGGTAATTTTTTAAAATTTTAAATGATAGAATTTGGAGAGGATAATTTGAAAGTAGCTACTTCTTATAACAATATTGCTTGTACTCTCAAAAATTTGGGATAAATAGCAGAAGCCTTAAAAATGCATTAGAAGTCACTAATTATCAAGCAGAAGATTTTAGGAAATGAACATTTGGATGTTGCCACTTCTCTTGATAACATAGCTTCAATAATTTATGATTAAAATGATTTCTAATATGCCTTAGATATGTATAAAAAAGTCTTGGCGATAAGGAGAAAATGTTATCAGACTAATAACTTATAGATTGCAGTAACTTTACATAATTTAGCTTGTACTTATCACAATCTCAAAGACTATGAGTCAGCTCTCAAACTATAAATTGAAGTAATTATTGAACAAACTTTTTAATGTTACATTATAACTAGTTAAAGCGCTAATCAAAATGTTGTAAATAAGATAGATATACGTACTCTTATTCCAATAACTTTAATAAAGTTAATTTATTACTGAATCTATTTTTTTATGGTTATTCTTATTATAAACCCAATAATAATACTTTTTAATTAAGTCATTTATGATAAATATTAGCTCTGATCATTTCTATTTAAAATTGGATTACCATTAAATATATTCACAAGAAATTTCATTAAATAATTCATTTTCACTAATTTAATTAAGGTTCTAGAAATGAGAAAGGAGATTCAAGGACCAGAATCAAAGGATATCATTACATCATTAGATAATATTGCTTCTAATCTTTATGACAGTGGTAAATATGAGCAAGCAATAGTTTACTATTAAGATGAATTAGACTTGATGAAAAGAATAGAACCAGAAAACCAAGCAAGGGCTGCTACAACTCTTAATAATATTGCATGTACACTTCATAATCTTAGAAGACTTAGTGAATCATTTGAATACCACAACTAAGCATTGAAGATTCGTAAAGAGAATCTTGGTGACACTCACCCTGAAACAGTGTCTTCTCTCAATAACATTGCCTCAAATTTATTCAATGTAGGAAAACTCGAAGAAGCCTTAAATACATTCCTTAGAGTACTTCACATTCGCTTGGCTTAGAATGAATGCACAATTAAAATAGCCACTGCTTATGACAATGTTGGTTCTACTTATTTTTCTTTACTTGAGTTTAATAAGGCTCTTGAGCATTTTTAAAAATCGTTTGAAATGAGAGAGAATTACAGGCTAGATGATTTATCTAATTCTTAAGAAATGATAAATGCAGCCCGCTAAATGATTGCTAAAATAGAACCTATTAGAAATCTTCCAGTAAAGAAATATAATCAAAAGAAGAACAGAACAGAAAAAGACAAAATTAAAGAGAAAGTTGAAGGAGAAATACAACCAAACAAAGATGAAGATGAAGAAGATATGTGTAATATTTGTTTAGAAGAACTTAAGCAAGACTGTGAAGTTCGCATTCTTCCTTGTTCTCACTTCTTTCATACTTTCTGCATTGATAAATGGCTTCTTTCAAAAAAATCTTGTCCTAATTGTAGATCTTGCCCAATAAATTCTGAATCCTCCGATAATCTTGATAAATCGATTTGAAATAAAGATATATATCCCATTAATAATCATTAATTTTTTCCTTTGAAAGAATATAAAATCCTTTTTGATTCGCTAAAATAGAAAAATTAATTATTAGATATTTCAGGGTAAAGGTTAGTAATTTATATCTTTTTAGAAAAAAGAAAACATAACTAAATAAAATCTTCTAATATCCTTTCATTTCCCTTAATTTAACAAATTTTCGATTTTACTAACTAACTAACAACTAACCATTAATTTTTATTCAAATTTCAGAAATGCATACATACATACATAAATACTTACAAACATCCAAGTTACTACTTCACAACTTGCATCATATAAAAATATGGTGAATAATAAAGGCAAAAATAATAATCATATTAAGTCAGTTAATCAATCAATAAATTAATTAATCAAATCCTATCTATTATTGCTCTCAAAGACCTAAAACAACAAAGAGACAATCATTTATTTATTAATTAATAAAATCAACTATAATTATTTCTTAAAAAATGATTAACTGATGGTATGCTTTGTTTCTATTACACTAAAAATTGACACTAAAATTCTATAGATTCAAGTTAACAATAATTTTAATATAACTAACTAACTAACTAACTAACTAACTAAATAACTCCTACCTACTCTTTATCTTGTTTTACTAATCTTATCTCTATTTATTCAAATGTTTACTATTTTATTGAATTTCATTATTTTTTTTATCAATTTTATCTTACTTCTTTAATTTAACGTAAATTATTTTGTTTACTCAAAATAAAATGAAAAATCGATGTTACTATCAACTCTTTGTTTCTTATAATTTAAGCTCATATGAATAAAAGAGCTAATAAAATTAGAATAATTTTATTTTTAGAGAGGAAATAAACAAATAATTTTTATATCTTAGTAAGTCTAGGTAAATATAATAATAGATTCATTTTTACATTATTATCATATAAATCTTAAATTAATTAAGTTAATTTAAGGCTGAAAACAATAAATCATTATAGAATATTTGGTTGGTTGGTTGGTTTGTTGGTTAAATTTTTCAAATTCTTGTTAAAAGTCTTCTTTCTTTCTTTCAGTCTTTCTAATTAATTATTTTTTCGAAAATCAAGCTTTTCAATTTTGTACAATCCTCTTATTAAGATTTTACACTTTTTGTAATTATTCTCACTAAAAAATTGAATAATAATGATTAATATTCTAGTATTATAAATAGATTCAGGTAAATTAACTTGTCTTACTGATTTAGTTAATTAAAATCACCAATTTGCCTAACGCATTCTATAAATTTAACTCTATTTTTATTGTTTATCTTTTTTAAAAAATGAGTTTTTATTAAGTGGGGGTATTTAATTTTAGAAAATTACAATTTATTACAAGAAGAAAATAGAAAGTTTTACTGATAGATTTGCTGATTATGCCTAACAGTCTAGTAGTAAAGAGAATTTACTTAATAAGATGATAAGTTTATTTTAAAAATTACTGAATTTTACTGATTTAACTAGTAAACAATAGTAACTAAAGAGGTCTTCTCGCAAATAAGCGAAATAACAAAGCCTATTAAATATAATCAGTAGAATTTGATTTGATAATTAGTCTATTCTTATTAATTTAAAAATTAGAATTTAACAAAAGTAATCTATCTATTAAAATTTACACAATCAATTCAGGTTATTTTACTACCTTTTTGTTAATTTTTGATTTTGCTTAATGAGTACCCTCCTATTAGTAAATTTAAAAGAAAAAAGAAAATTAATGATAATTGTAACAAATTTAACTAAGAAAAGAGATGTTACCTCACTTTTTAGCTTATTGTCTTGGTTTAAATAAAATTATACACTTGCTTCATTTATAAATATTTTATATCCTAGTTTAAATTTTAGATATTTTCTTAATAAGAGAAGATACATATAAAGTATATTTCATTGAATGATTGATCGATTGATTGATTGATTGATTGATTGATTGATACGTAGATTGACTGGGGATTGAAAATAGTTTCAGTAAAAAATTCTTTCTATTTCATATCTTAATTAATTTCAAAAAAATTTAAACAATTAACCAATTATAATGAAGAGCATCTTGGTTGATTTTTTAAATTGCGAGAAAATAGTCCCAAAATAAATCATAATTTAAGATTTTTTATCTAAAGATTAATATCAAAATTTGAGCAAGCTATATTTATTTTCTTATTCCCTAAGTGAATCAAAGTTTTTATGAATATCTTTTATGATTTTGTTTCAAGAAAATACAATTAAAAGGTAAAAATTAAGATTTTAATTGAAGCATATATAAAAGTAATATTTGTAAATAAGCATTTGATAAAAGAATATCAAACCATGGAGTTTACACTGAGCAGATTTTTCTGAAAAAAATGTATATTCAAGGGAGAAAAAGAAGAGATGTAAATAAGGAAAAGGATATTGATTATGAATGATAAATAAGTTTGTTAGTTAGTTAGTTAGTAAGTTAGTGATTGAGTATTCGATTGATTAGAATTTTGAATGAATATAATTTATTATTGAATGATACGATATAAACAAATTAATTGATTGATTGAACAAATAATATAGTTAATGGTAATTTGATTAATAAAGGTATTAATATTATTAGAAAATTTATAAATAATTTAATGTAAATTGATTGATTTGTCTTTCAGATGGATTTTTCCTCATGTTTAATATGATGATTTCTTATCCACATTACATTTAGAGGTATTACCTGCAACGTAAAGTGTAAGAAAGAAACTTAGTTTTTAGATTTTAATTTAGCATGTAATTAATCTTTTTGGGATTAATTATGAGATCATAAATAGTAATTTGGTAATAAAACTTTTGATTGTTTGATTGATAGAGTCAATTAATAATGTTATTCTTGCTTAATTTTTTGGATAATTAATAAGTTAGTTAGATAGATAAGTTGGTTGGTTGGTTGGTTAGTTAGTTAGTTGGTAGGTTGATTTGTGAGTTAGTTTGTTAGTTTGTTTGTTTATTCATTATTTCTTAGTTTATACAATTTAGAAATTATTGAAATTAATTTTCAATCTTTCTTAGTCTTCATTTCAATGGAATTCTTTCAATAAATTAAAACTAACTTGCTTTTTTGTTTATCTCTTTTAGGGGGAGTTGATATTAGTTTCGGAGCTGTTTTTAAGAATCCCTTTTTGAAGTGAGGGTAAAATAATTCTTCTTCTTGTATTAGTAAAGTTATAGATTGATTCTTCACTGTCATTAGTAGAGGGGGATGTGATTTCTCTTTCACCTTAGTTATTAATTATAATAGAAGTCTTTACATCTTTAGCAAAGAAGGGTCTGAAAAGACTGCTTTGAGATGATTTAATGGAAAAAATAGATTATTGAGATTTATTAATACTAAAATCAGATGAAGTGCTCATAGAAATTCCTTATAGGCTGTTCTATCTCGATCTGATAGAATCTTTAGTGGAAATGCTGACAGAATTTAACATTTCATCATTATTATTTTATGACTGGTTAACTAATCCTTGGTCAGCCAAATCTTATGAATTAGGTTCAACATATAAAATGGCTCTTTTTATTGTTCTTTTCTTGATAGGGGTGCCTTAGAATTTAAGATTGGGAGGGGTTGTTAGTTTTTCTCTAGGCTAGAATTCAGAATTGTTTGTATTTGGGTTAAATTGAAAGGAATTAGAGGCCATGTCGAGAGACTTAATAATCATTCTTTTTCTTCTTTGTTTAATGGATTGTGGTAATTCTTCTGAGTAAGATTCTTCATTACGAGATGGAGAATCTATATCTTTTTTGTAGTTAGTTAAGATTCTTTGAGTGTTAGTGTCAATATGATTAATAATCCACTTGTCGGCATAACGAGAATTATTGAATTGAGGGGCAAATATATTAGAGGAATTTGTGTTGGGTGTCATTAAACCAGAATTACGCAGAGGAGTTAAATTTTAACTTTAATTTTGGAGAAGGACATTATTGCAGCTCTTGGATACACCCAATTAATTTAATTTAGGGAACATTTTAGTAAGATGATTTAGTATTGTTGAAAAGTTTGTCTTTGTAGATTTTTTAAGATTTTTTTTTGTAAATCTTTGAGTTTATTAAACCTTATAATTTTTAAGATGCTATCAATTAGCTTTTTTAGAGGAATGTAGAGAGATTGAGCTGTGAATGATAAATTTAAATGATGAATTCTAAGAGAAACAACGAATTTATTAAATTATAAAATAATAGACAGTAAAAACTAGGGGAAAGACAAACTTTCTGATTTGTGATTATAATTAATTGTTGCTTCTTAAAACCCATTTTAATTAAGTCAATCTCTTCTATTGATTTCTATCATAAATAGATTAATAAACGGAAGGTTAATAACTTTTTAAAATTTATTTACATTTCATTAGTGCAATTTCATTTTTGATCCTTTCATTTTTACTCTTACTTCTTTTACCATTGTTCAAAATAAACATTAGAATTCTTCAAGTCAGAAAATGAAAGTAGACCCGCGCTAATTTAAGAAAAGATGAATAAAATTGAAGCCAAATAACTTCAATTAAGATAGACTGACCAAAAAAGTAAATGAGAATTCATCACATCCTGGCAATATTTTAGTGATTACTGACTGAACCACCACCAAATAATGAATTCATTAAAAATCCATTTATATTTCAACTAATTTTTTATCAAATGTATCAAGGGAGATTACTTCTGAATTTGAACTGCTCAAAATCAGATTGAAAAAATAAATGTATTCCTGATATTTTGATTTAAATGTAAATTAGATAGAGGTAATAACATCTACTGTAAATACTTATTCGCAATCACTAAATGTAATAAATCGAAAATTTGGAAATGTAAAATTTAATTAGCTAAGAAAAATACAAATATATAAATAAAGAATCAATAAATTAATCAAATAAATTAGTAATCAACGAAATAATTAGTATCATTAAAATTCTTCTCCCCATCCAATCTATCTAATTTAATAAGATTATTGATTATAAAAGTAAAAAAATCCCAATATCTATAAATAAACATTTTGAACAATTAATACTTTGAGTAGCCTGCTAGAAAACTGTGACATTTGTTGTAAACACTTGAAATTTCTTGAGATTATTCTAAACTTCTCCCCCCTTCTTTTAAATATGCTTTGAACAAAGTAATCTGACTAACTTTATTTGATAAACACAAATTATTTGGTTAAATAATTCTTAAGAGGTGTTTAAGCCTATATAATTTTACTTTATCTGATTTTTACTGAATAATTTTATTAATTTTCTTCAACAAAAATTATTATTCTCTTACTGTTTATTTAAATTGAATGTCTTAAATTCACAGAGGCAATTTGTTGTTAGAGCCAGCTTTTGAAAATATACTAATCATTTCTATTATTGTTAGTATTATCGAATAAATTCTATTTCTTTATTATAGATTCAGAATTTATTAAAATAAAGAATAGGCTGGTTGAAGAGATCTTAATTTTACTAACAAAAAAGTTTGATAACTTTTTAAAAATATCCAAGGATATTAATATAGATAGATATTCTTCCTCTAATAGTACGAATATTAAATTTTTGTAAATTACCTAATTAGATAAGTAAGATAAAAATACATTATCCATTATGGAAAATAGAATACTTTTTGTAAAAATATCAACATTACTTTTGCTTCTTTTTTATATTCAATTTCCATAAATTAGAAGTAAATAGTAATTTCTACTTTATAATAAGTATAGAATTCTAATTTGATAATATGTATTAAATCTTTTTTATTTTTATTCTTAATTTATTAAATAATAGGATAAATCTATCTATCTATTTAAATGTAAATATATGCTACAAATTTTTTGCTAATCAATTTAAACTAAACATTCTCAACTATTAATAATCCTTTAAAGAAATTTTATCGCATTTCAAAGATATTTGTAGAAAAGAACAAAAGTATTATTTTGTGACACTTACTTCACTTCCTTAAATGTAAAATAAAAAAATTATTTAATTCCTACCATTTTAATTAAAATATTTATATATAGTTAATAAGCTCATATTAATGTAAAAATAATTTAGAAAATATATAGTAAAAGTAGAAAAATGTAAGCAAAATCATTTAAATCATTTAAATAACAATTATGTATGAATATTTAAATTTCATCTTTTCTTTCATAAATTAATTTTTAATAGGGATAATATTTTTTAAACTCGTTTTTATATTTCTAAACTTTAATTTATAATTTCATTTTTTAATTATTCGAAATTAATAAATTTAAACTCTAAATTTCAATCAGTAAAATTTTTAATATTGTCATTTACTCAAATAGATTTATTTCTTTCCTAAATTAATCAAATCAGTTAAAAAATGTTAAATATTGAAAATTTATTGTTAATATTTATTGGATATAAAGCAAATATTTAATTTTAAGTGTTAGCCAGATATTTTATTTATGAAAATTTGCTTAAAAAGAAGAAGAAATTTTTCCATTTTGTCAATATGTAATTTTTCTTAATGACAAAATAGTTTCTATTTAATATAATCCAGTATCATTTTGCATAAAAATAACTTTGAAGAAGAAGATTATTTATATGAATAATATAACTTCAAAGAGCATCGTAATTTAAGAATAAACAGTTAGCATTAACAAATTTAGAAAATTTAATTCGATAAAGAAAAAGCTTCATAGGTATATATAGAAGAGTAGATTTTGAAGATATAGCGAGTAATTTCATTCAGTAGTAATTAATTTAAGTATAGATAGTTAAATAATTCAATTGACAAATAGATTATTAGATAGTTAGAAGTATTATAAATATGACTAGAATAAAGCATTAATGTGAGATAGATAGATAGAAAGATACATAATAGAAAATTATAAACAAAAAATGTATATTTAATTATAAGGTAATGTTTGCAGATAAATACAATTGTAAATAATTTATTATAATTAATATATCAAATAAAATGTTAAATCCTGTAATATTTTAGTTTATTTATTTATTTACTTTTATCCATTTTATTTTTGTAAGTAGGTTAGTTAGTTAGTTAGAAATTGGAAAATCAGAATAATTTATTTTTATTTATATAATTTTTATTAAAAATTTGCTATTGTTTATTGAACTAATTCAAGTACTTGAAGTAGATAAGAATAGATCTGCAATTAGAGTAAACTGTTCTAAGGAAGATTTTAGTTAAAATTTCTTCAAATGTGGAATTCTTCAACCTATTTATTGAAGATAACGCTTTTCTTTAAGATGGGAGGTAAAGTATTGTGCTTTGTTGATCTATCTTTTAAGATACTTTTAGTGGTTTATTATTTATTGATTGAATCTGGTAATGTTATTTATCCCATTGATTATGCAACATACTTTCTATAACCACTTCTTTTAGTTTCATTTAATTTAGAGTTTACAATAGGAGAATCATTAGAATTGTTATTGCTTTACTGTTCTCTGTATGTATCAAATAAATTGATTTATTTCTTTGATTTTTCTTAAATACTGTCTGGAATAATTATCGTTTAGAGACTACCAAAACGATGAACGTTTGAAGAAGGTTAGAAAATAGAATTGGTGTAAGTAATTTTTGTTTCGCTACTGAGTTTAACTGGAGTTGAATTGTCACTCTCAGGAGAGTTTTATCTCCCGCTACTCTAAGCAAAAAATAATGAAGAAGAAGTATTATTATTGTTGTTGTTGTTATTGCTATTATATGAGAAGATATTTTCACTGTATCTTTAATTGCTGTTGCTATTTCCAAAATTTATTGATTACTGGCTATTATTTTTTATATTCATAGATTTTTATTCAAAATTATTATTTTAATTAGTAGGAGTCAATTAATCATCAAAAATATCTATGGAGACTTTCTTTACTAAGCGACGAGAAGTATTATTATTTAGTTTAATTCTATTAGGGCTATCTTTATTTATGTTAAGTTAATTCATGCTCTCCAATACTCTAGGAAGTTGGATTGTTTGAGCTGATCCTCCAATTTAAGGTTGATATTCTTACAAGTTGTATGTAGAATCTAGAGTAGAAAATGATCCTGATTCTTAAATATCCTATGAAAATCTCTTATTACGTACAAAACGACGCTTAGAAGTCTATTAAACTGAATTCTAAGAGCTATCATTAGTAGGAGGAGTTATTATATTTATTCTCTCGATTTATTTATTACTCTATTACTTATTTAAGATTTAATCAATAGTTACATCTTACTTTCCAATAAGCCAATCCTTCAAAGCTTCCTTTGAATTATAACTATCTCTTGCTTTTGTACTTTTAGACAAAAAATCTGAGTGGATTTTTTTGTGACTAATATTTTTATCAATTGAAGGCAGAATTAGTTTTTATTGTATATTAAATTTGCTTTATAAAGGAGTTTAGCGAGAAAAATTGGATTCTGTCGTTTCAGATTCTAGCAAGATGCTGGGATTCTTAGAATTTCTATTAGAATAAGGAAAGAATGTAGAGAGACTGAATGAAGACATTTCAAGCAAATAATTATATAATGAAATTCAATTCGTTTATGAAATGTTTATATTATGAAGTTTCTTTTTTTTATAAGGTTTTAAATTAATTCTTAAAGATTTAATTATAAGTCTTGCCCTCTGCGATAAATTCCCACTTATCTATTAAGAATTGATTGATTTTTTATTTCATTTATGAATGCAATTAATTTATCACAGATTATGAAATAGATACAAACCGAACTACATTAAAAAAAATTTTTTTTTTTTATAGTAAAATGCAAATTCCTCTCTATTAAGTGTTAAATTATATTTCCTTCAGTAATGAATCTTAATTTTTGTAATTCTCTGTAAATTAAAGGTAAATATTATTAAATTAGTAACATCTTTTTCCAAATACTAAATTAGCGAGAGAAAATCATAGTATTATCCTTTTCTAATGTCACTTTATTAGGTTTTTAAATAATATTGTAATACTATTATAAAATCTTAAAACTGTTCAGTTATTTTAAGAAATTTCTATAAAATTATTAGTGATGTAACTTCAATTCAGATTCAATGATATAAATGTAATTAAATAGCATGAATTAAATAATAGGAATTGAATAGCGCACATCCTTACTATTATTTCATTTAGTAAAAATTTATTACAGTTGAAATAGAGTCAATTAATTCTTATAGAATTTTTGAGAAAATTAAAGATAATCAAATTTAGATTTCCTTGAAATTCGCATATCCATAGAAATATTCTTAGATTAATTCCTGCTTCAATTAAAGACTGCTCCACAAAAAAGATTAAAAACCTATAGAAAATAAAGAAATATTTTGATTTAGTGATCTATCTTTTATCCTTCTTTTCTATATAGGAGAATTACAATTCTCGCTTGTTAAATTAATAAAATACGATAGCAACACAATTCTCATTTATTTTTTATTTGTCCCAAGTTCCTTAATGTTTAATTAAAGAGAGAATAATCAATTAATAGAATACATTGAATATTGTTGAGTTTGATTGATAAATTAATGATATTTTTTGAACAAAAAATCCCCTTTTATTTGATATATTTGAATTCATTAAATCAATCTTTTTTTCTATTAGTTTTTGGTAAACATTAAGATTACTTTTAATTAATTGAATTTATTTTGTACCTAAAATTAGATTTATCAAGACTAATTAATTAATATATGAGAGATAGAAAACATTTACAGAAAGATAGATAGTAAAAATATTGTTCAAGATTAGTTATTTCTTTTCTATTATACTTATGAGGAGTAGATCAAATAGTACAAAAATTACTATCTGTCTATTAGTTTAACTATTACTGTTCTGATATCTTTGTCCCAAAATCCTACAAATCTTTTTTACTATACTTTCATTAACTATATTCTGCTATTATTTTATCCTTACCTTTTCCAATGTAAACTCCTTTTCCCCTTTATATTTGATTCTTCCAATTTATTTTAATAAATTTAATAAAAAATTTAACATGAAAATCCAGAATTTGATTTCTTATAGAAAAGCATTAAATAATAATAATAATTATAATAACAATAAATCTCTCATTAAAATTGTACTTTTATATTTATTCTGTAAATGATCTTCTTTTAAAATTATTCAATTCGAGCTTATTATTATGCTTCTCTAAAGAGAAAAAAGATACAAAAGAGGGGGACCAAATATTCAATAGTTTTTATAATTAAGAGTAAACAATTCCAAAAAAAATCAATTGAAATAAAAGAATTTTGAAATTAAAAGTATTTGTTACCCTCCCATATCTTACTTTTATTTTATAACAATAGATTCAGTTCACAAATAAAAATTTGTAAAGGTTTACATTCTACAACTAAATATTTTAAGTCAAGTGTATTTTTAATAAGGTAAGCATAAAAACTAATAGCCAAATAAAAAGCTAAATGTGATGAATTAATCCATTTGTTTAAATTAAATAAAATGAAAATAGAAAAGAAAGAATTCCTTTTTCGATTATAGAAATTAATTTATAAATAATAATATTAAGAGTTAGGATTGATAAAAAAGAGAGATAGATAGATTGATCGATTATAACTTGTAATTTCACCTGTTAACAAATATAAATTTAATTTTTAATTTTCCTTTTGGTTTACTATCATAAACCTAATAATCTTTTTAAGAATTCATTGATTAAATTGCAATTATGAAAAGTACTTTTAAAAAGATCTAAAATAAATAATTAATTCAAAATGGAAATAAAAATTATTTATGCATTAATTAAGGATAATAAATGATTATTTTTTAAAAGGAATAAATTAGTGGAATAGTAGTAGCTTCTAAAAATTTTATTAACATATTTCAATTATAAAAAATATTATCTAATTGTTCCTTTCAATTTACAAGCATAATATATGTTTTATGATAAATTAATGAATGAACTATTAATTACAAAATAAGACCATTTAAATAAATTCATTTAAAGTAATTAAAAAAGGGATAATTATTTTAATAATATTTGTTATTTTTAAAAAATTAAAACTTTCAGGATAATTATTTTTTTAAAATGGATCAATTAACCAGCAAAATAGTAGAACTTTATAAAAAATGTATTTTTCAATAAAACCACCTGTCTATTTATTTACCTATCTGTTGTTTAACTGAAATGGACTAATTAATTAATTAATTTATATTCCATTATGTGACTCTTTTAATGATACAATTAAAGATTCAACTATTCAAACTACTAATCCAATCCATTCCAATGTACATTTCAAATATTTTCATTTTATCTGCAAAAAATAAAATAAAGAAAGTTCAACAAAAATTATAATTAATTAAAATAACACTTTTTAAATATATCAACATTAATTAATAATAACTAATAACTTTAGGTTGCTTAATGGGAAACGATTCAAGTTAAATAGAAAAGTTCACAGATGCAGTTTTAGCTAATTTTGATAATTTTATTAGCATAGAAGGATAAGAAGTATAGGGGATATTTGGTAAATGCACATTGTATTAAAAGAAAGGAAAATAGAATGAATACGTAATCTGCAAAAAGATCTCAATAGGAAATGAGTAGAAACAAAAATAGATGCAGTCGTATTTTGAATAACGGATGTAATTGCAGCATCCAAGCCAATTAAAATTCTATGGATACTCTTTTAATAAGTAGAATAGCTTTTGTTCAACTAATTACTCTTTTAATGTGTACTATGAATACCATCCAATCTCTCTACTACAAGAAAATAACAATAGGCAACATAATGAGGTAACCAAACATTACTTCTACATTAAAATATTAACAGAATTATTTAAAAATGCTTCTTTAATATTGGAATAGATGTCTTTTCCACCTTAATATAAATTGTTTCTTCTTAAATTTTTATAAAATAGATTAATATTTAAAGAAACGTATATGAAATAATATTATTTTATTTATTTAAAAACTAGGAAATCTACTAACTGAATGAGTTGTGGTATATGGCAAAGAGTTTGATAGGTCTGTGCAACTACTTGCAGTAGAATGATGAAGTCCATCCTAATATTCATCCTTCGACTATATTCCTAACAGAAGCAGGATAGTTAAAGCTAGTGGATAGTTCAATTTTGACTCTAAGTAATCTAGGTCAGAAAGTGCATCATATTTCTACTGACCACTAAACTTAAGCATTGAATTATGAATAGAGATATATAGCACCTGAAGAAGTTGTCAATTTGAAAAATATGAATAAATATAAATTATCTATTTTCCAAGTAGGAATGACACTATTAGAGAGTGCTTTGATTTAGGATTGTTCCTACATTTATCTTGAAGATGATTCAATTAATTAAAATAGTTTGGATTTCTTGGTTAATAAAGTACAGGAGATCTATGGTGATTCATTCACTACATTTCTTAAAAAAATCCTTTAACTGAATCCAAATAATCGCCCTGATTCATTTGAAATAAATTAAAGCGTATTTAAAAGTTTAGATTTTGGATCATAAAGTTAACTTTCTTAAAATCGTTTGAGCGAAGTTCAAGGAGTTGGAGAGGCATCACCTGCACCAAGAAGTATGCGATTAAACTCTTCATTAATAAATCAAGGTGTAGTTTTAAATCCATCATTACAAAATGGAAGCAATACTCATATTAATAGTAATAATCCTAACAGCTCAAGCAGAGTGAGCACCAGTACAAACAATTTTACATCTAGAAATAATTAACACTAGATGTTAATGAACCAATAAAATAATTAAAATAGTGATTTGAACAGGTAAAACAATAAAGAAACTAGCTATCAAGATATTGAATTGATAAAAACACCAGTGTCTTAATAATTAAAAGCTGTATAAAGCAATAATCTATTTTCATAATAGATATCTTTACAAAACTCTCCTACGAATAGAGAAAATAAAATAAATTCAAGTTTGATCCACTAATAAGAGTTTAGATTGAATTCATCTACTAACATTAATAAAAATAATAACAACAGCAACAATATTAATAATGGACCTTTTTTGCATAATTTTTAGTCATTTTCAAATACAATGAATAATTAATAGCCAGAAAATACTGGAATGAATAGCAGCACAGGATCAATAGGCTATAGCATGAATTAATAAAGACTCAATAATAACACTTTTAGTGTGAATTAACCTTAAAATTAAATGAATTAATATGATTAAAAATCCCATTAACAAGTAAAATATGTAGAATCATAATTAAAATCGTCCTACTATAGCTAAACTCCTCCTAAAATTCGTCCCATGCAAGAAGGCAGTCTGACAGTCTTATAATAATAATAAATAAATTAAAATAATAATTAAACTCCAAATACTTCTAATTAATCCACTATTTACATTATAAGTAACCCCTATGGTAAATAATCTAATATTTCACAAGCTTAATTATCTTATGTAAGTGAAAATAAGGGAAATAGTTAAAATGTTGACAATAAATTAAATTCTAATCTTATGAATTACAATTCTAATGTTCCTTTAAAAGAATCCAATAATTCTTAAATTTCTTAACAATACAATCTCTCTTCAGGAATAACGAATCCCTCTGAAATTAAATAAGGCTCTAGCAAATATTCTTATGAAAACCCAACTACCAATGCTTCTACAGTATATAAAGTATTTTATTCAAGAAGCAGTAGTCCTTAGAATCAACCAAAACCTCTTGATATTTAATAAGTTAATATTGCAGGAGACACTAACAAATTTTAAATGTAAAATACTAACAAAATTCCAAGTGTACTACACAACTCTCAGATATAATTTACAGATACATAAAAAAAGATAGGGAACTATTATTCTTCGTCTAACAATAACTCTTTTTCATAAAACTAAAGTTTTGGAAAATCTTCTGCTATAAATAGCTAACCAGTAGTTGTTTAAGCGTAAAGAAAATTCGGAGGATAATAAGATCACCAACAGTAAAGCTCTTTAGAAAGAAGTAACATTTATATTATTAATAGATTTTTATGATAGATATATTTTATATTTAAATAAGATGGAACAGATAACTAAAACCAATAAAAGAAGTAAACTACCATCAAATCAACTTAAATTGTTAATCCAAAGTTGATCGCTTCAAATCTCGCTCCTAAATGATTATTTTTTCATCTTATAAAATGAGATGAAGCATATTTTTCCAAAAAAAATCGTTTGTTAAAAGAAATAATTGAAAAAATGTATAAAAGAATGTTTGATAATATGTGTACAGAAATAATAATAATTAAAATAATAATGTATTTTCATAAATAAATTAATAAATTGGTTATATATTTTATACTTTACTATCTTTATAATTCCTTTTGTAGCTCAAATCATACCTTCTTATATTTTCATTCAATTTATTTTAACAATTATTAGAAAGGAAATTGTTGTTAATTAATTATCTGTTAACTGATCTTTCTTATTAAAAAAAATTAAAATTTTGAATTTGAAAGATATCATCAATCTATCTTTCTTATTTGTTAATTTAAATATTAATTTTTATCGTAATCAATTTTATTTTCATTTATTTATTATTTAATCTTGTTTTTTTATCTCTTTAATTTATCTTATTTATTTATCATTAATTTTTTATTTATTTTTATTTTCTATTATTTTATAATGTTATTTATTTTTTCAGTTAGAGAGATCTTGAGGAATTTATTGCACAGTTCGAGTTTGCTTGATTATCTATCAATTGTTCTTTTCTATTTATTAATTAAAATACTTTTTATAATTATTCTTTTCTAAGAGAGAATTTGCTCAGCTATTTTGAATCTATTTCCTGAAATTTCTCTCTTGATGGGCATGACTCTATTATCTTAAGAAGATAGTAGTGAAAGCTTTCTCATTAAAGAATTAAATTTATTTTATTTGCAAATTATTCAATATTATCGCCGAAATAATTATTTGATAATAATTATCTATTTTGAAAAACTATGATGGATATGAATAAGATGTTTATCAGTATTCATTTAAAAAACTGGCGAAGACGATCAGGGAATGTTTTATTATGTAGATTAAAAAACTTTATTGAAAGGGCTTTGCAAATAAATTCTGGATCTGTATGAAAAGGAAATGGATTCAGCATTAGCATAGAGCGGAATGGAAAAAAGCTATTTATTATTTCTTTTTGTTAAGAAATATATTTTTCTTAATTTTTGATTTTTTTTAATTAATTATGAAAAATTTAAAAAGATCTGTTATTATGTATTTTAATTTAAAAATGTTCAAAATCAAATTCAAAAATGTATTTCTAACTTATTTCAATAATTTATAAGTTAATCAAAATTATGCTTAACATATCTTACTTTAGTTATTAGAATATCATCTAATATGATAAAATCAAAAAGAATTTTATATAAGATAAAATCCTTGATATTGAATGTCTTTCAAAATAATAGAGATATGTAAATTTTTTATATTTTTTAATTCCTTCAAAAATTGTATGATTTTATATTTTTTGATTCTAGATAATAAAAAGCTTAAATCAATATATATTTATAGTGAAAATATGATTTGGTAGAAAAATAAATAATGTTTTCAATAATAATAATAATAATCACATTTTAATTATCAAATAATCAATATTAATAAAAAATCTAAATAGGAATCATAATGAATTAGATAGCGTATCAAAATAAAGTAGGTTTAAAATGTGCTATCCACCCGAAGAATAATATATTATTTATATGTTTAAACCCGAGTTCTTCTTAAAGCTTAGTTTGCTAAACCTGCATCCTTAAAGAGAAATCTAATGAGAATTATGCTTCTATTGATGATATTTTTAATCAAGATGATAGTTAACCTATTTAGAATTGGCCAAAAGGAATAAGTGATTAAACCTTAGAATTTCTTTCTAATAACTCCAATAATAATAAAAATTAATAGTCCAAGAATAAGATTTGTTAGTTTTATAAGGATCTCTTATCTTAAGTCATTAAATCAATCGAAGATTCTCAATAAGAAACTCTTAAATAATTTGAATAAATAAAAGGACATGAAAATAATCTGATTAGGTTTTATCATGAATTATTTAGAACTAATGAACTGAGAAAAATATTTTCCACAAATGGGCTAGATATTTAGATATTGTGTTAATAATTTTTGAAAGACTTTGAAAAAGATAGAGAGAATAGAATTAAGATCTTAGATGAAAATATTAAAAAATTATAAGATAATGAGAATATGTTAACTTTTAATTAATCTGAATAGATTAAAATAATTATAAAGTCTTTGATTTCTAAAATTACTTTTTTTTAACCATCTATCTAATAACAAAGCTAAATGAATTAAATAAATAAAAGAAACTTAGAATTCATTAATGCAAATAATATAGGTGATCACATTGTGAATAATATTTAAAAGTTTGATAACATTGAATAAAAGATAAAAATAAATCTTTAGAACATACATAAATAATATGAATAAAATAAAATCAATTTAAATGATCTAATCCATTCCTTATAAAAATAAACTGATTCTTTAAGAGAATAATAGAGTGAAGCGCTCTAAAATATAATGAAAAAAGCAGAAAAAGATATTTTAATTTATTAATTTTAGCTATAGGATGAATAACAGCAATTATAATATCCAGAATAAAATTAAACTTAAAAAAATAAATAGTAATCAGTTTAACTAGAGGAGATTACAAAATTAGTCTAGTAATATAGATAACTTAATTCAGTTGAAAAATAATAATTGTAATCATATAATTATAAAGACTAAAGGATTTCTTAAAATAATTATTTTAAAGATTTACTTTATCTCTTAAATTAGAAATAATAAGAAAATGGTATTTAAATGAAAATAAATGATTTAATTAACGATAATAAGAAGTTTTTGACATAATAAATCAGCGTTTTAAAGGGAGAAATTTAATAAAAAAATAATAGTATCATAGAAAATTAAAACGAAATTAAATTAAATTCAAATATAATTATGAAAAAATAAAATAATTAATTTAATGAATAACATAAGTATAAGAATTGTTTTTTCAAAAATTCATTAAAATTTTTAAGAGATATTAGCTCTAGTTCTGGAGATATAAATTTAAATTATTTTAAAAATATAGATTTTAATTATCTAAATATTGAATTTAATCAAAATTCCTATGAAACCCTCATAAATAATTAGGTTTTAAATCCTTAAAGCACTTACATAATAAGATTTGAATTTTCAAGGCAATTCACGGATATTAAAAATTAAATATCTATAGGACTGAATAAAAGAGATTAATCAATTGGCTCATAGAAAATATTAGAATATTTCATTAGTAATTAAAATTTACATTAATTTCTCCAATCATTTAATTAATAATAATAATATGAAAATGAACAGCCAAATAGCATTAATCATTAATTCCCTTAACCAAATTTCTCAAAGAATAATAATAAAACTCCTATCCAATAATAGTAATTCATTAATTAAAATTCTAATAATAAATCTGGGTTAGAAATATTTTTCAAGTAATAAAAGTTATAACTTTAGAATAAACTTTTTGATTAACCTAATAATAATCCTTCTATGAATTAGAATTAGAATTATTAAAATTAAATAGAAAATAGAAGTAGTGGATGCTAGGATTTTCTAAATAATTTAGAAATCAGAATCTGCTTAAGCTAGAATAAATTTTAATATTCATTTAATTTAGATTATAAGAATTTCTAAGAGATTCCAATTGAAAATAATAATGAGGACAATTACTCTCTTGCTATAAAAATCCAAAGTAGGTAAAAAAAAACTTCTAATATGGGTTTTTTAAAAAAAGCAGAATTCATAAAGATAACTCATTTTAAAGAGTTTTCTTATTTTGTTCCATTTGAATGATACTAACTGACTCAATTATTAGCAATAATAATTACTTAACTACATATAGATTCAATAAAATTATCAATTTTTTTATATAAACAGTTATTATTTGTTAATAATTTAGTAGTAATCAAATGTTATCTTTTTTAGTATAAATTTACATTGATTGATTAATCATAAAATTAGATTTCTATTAAATTTTATTCTCATTGATATTCGATTATTAGCTTTCTAAAATTAATTTACCAAGGTTATTTTTAATTTGATAAATTATCACTCAAAATTTAATATATCATTTTTTATTGCTCATTTATTGGTTTTCTAAAAAATATTATTTAAGATTCTATAAATAAGCAAATTCATCAGTTTATATTTAATTTAATGAAACCTTAGAAATATTAAGCCAGAATATTAGATGAGTTAGTAGTACCTTTTATCTGTACTACATTTTCTACATATTTTTATAAAATTAAAAATAAATTTATCATTTTGTGAGAAACAAAAATTAGTATTAAATTAAAAATAAAAAAGTATGAAAAAGAACATAATTTTTGAGCAGATTTCTGATTTGGCTAATCTGAAAATATTAACATTTTTAGATCCAATATCTATAGGGCACATCCAAAAATGTTAGAATTATCATTGGTAGATAAATTATCGAAGCTCCTTCTATTCAAAAGGATTACTATCAGATGAAATAAGAAAAATTTATACACTATCCAGAATCTTTCTCAGAATATTGCAAACTTTTAGAAGAAATTCATATTTTCTAAGATTCCAATAATTTTAAGAAGTTCATTTCACAAATAAATGTAAAAAATTAGAGCTTTTATCATAATTTCTTAAATTTTATCTTCAACAAAGAGATAAAAATTGAGTAGTAAAATTTACTTAAAACAAAATAAATTCACTAGGATAGCAGAGATAAGTTCTACTAATGCTTGAATAATTAAAATAAAATTGTTTGATCCCTAAGTTTTAAGTCTAAGAATACTTACATTAGGATTAATCTAGCT
The DNA here is from genome assembly GCA_000260095.1 of Tetrahymena borealis. Classification (NCBI taxonomy): domain Eukaryota; phylum Ciliophora; class Oligohymenophorea; order Hymenostomatida; family Tetrahymenidae; genus Tetrahymena; species Tetrahymena borealis. The sequence goes on along the minus strand of JH651254.1, from coordinate 103,551 downwards.
TTTATATAAATTGTAAATTTATTTTTCTATGTCAATTAACTACTTTCGATGATTTGCTATTTGAATAAATTTTACCACTCATCTTTATTTTAAAAGCCTGCCTTATATATTCTAGAATGGATTAAAAGCTTGAGGTATATTTTACTACATAAATAACAATATAGCAGAGACTTGCACAAAGCTATTATTAATTAGATACTCATTGATTAATTCCAATTATTCCGTATTTAAATCTGTCCGAATAAATAATTAATTTATGATATGGGAATAAAATACCTATAAATAAATTACTAACTAAGAATGACACATACGTTTTAATCTGTTAAGCAAACGCTTTTGTCCTTATTAAATAAATTAATTAATGTTTTATTGGCTTAAAATAGATCTATTTTTATTTATTATTTTTTAATGTGTTTATTTACTTTATGTTGAGTAACTTTAAATATTAAAAAAAAATGAATTATTTTATTTAATAAACAGATAATCAAAAAGAGAGAGCTATTTATAAGGCTATATATTTTCACCATAAACCTTAAATTAATTAATGGAAGGATCTAGATATATACTTAGAATATTAGTTTATGCCTTACAAACTCAAATCATTGAAACATATCTGAGCCTAGAGATATCAGATTATGTGCACTTAATTATAGAAAGATTAGATTATAAAATTGGTAAGTGAGAAGCAGTTTTAGACTCAAAGCTATATTTTTATGAAAATCCACAATGAAGAAAACTTTAAGAATTATTATAATACAAAATCTCCCAAGTAAATTTAAATTTTTTTCTCAGAAATTAGACAGTTTCTTATCAAATAAAATATGAATAAATTATATTATACTTAAATCTTAAAAATCTAACATAAAAGAATAGCAACAAATAGAATGAGAAATAAGAAATAACATATTTCATTTGGAATCATTTGAGATAAATTGAAATTCTTCAAAGAAAAAGTAATTCAATTTAATTAATTAAAAGATGTAGAAAAATGAAGAATAGGTATTTATTAGATGTGTTTATTTTAATATTTTCTATTTGAAATATTTTTTTTAATTGCTTCAAAAATGAGCAGATAATCCTAATAAATGTTAGGTAAATAATAAAATCCAATTAATAAATCAAATTGAAAAAAAAACTATGAAAATAAATGAATAAAGTATCTTTCTTTTTGAGTAGATACCAGATTTACCTAATCTGAAAATTTTATCATTTTTAGATCCAAAATCTATTGGCTATCTTGCATTAACATCAAGAAATGCTAGAAAATTTGTAGGGAGATAATTTAGACAAGCTATATCTATTCAAAAAGAATAATACTAAATTAAGTAAGAGAGCTTATTAAAATATCCAGAATCATTCTCTGACTATTCAAAAATTTTAGAAGAAATTCACTTATTTTAAGATACTGGTAACTTTAAAAAATTCATTTAATAAATGAATGTAAAGAATTTGAGCTTTTATCGTAATTTCTTAAATTCTGTCTTAGATAAAGAGATTAAAATGGAATAATAAAACTTAGTTAAGCTAAAAGAATCTCTTCAGGAAATAGGAGATAAGTTCTACTAACGTCTGGTCAAGTTAAAATAGAATTGTTTAATCCCTAAGTTTTAATTATAGGTGAATTTAAATCAAGATTAATCTTAAGCCCAAACAGTTCAATTAATAAAATTCGGAAATAAATTTTTAAAGATTGTTAAAGATGTGCAATCTACTAAATTTAAATCCTCTTAATTTAGATAATTTTCATAAACTAAAAAATATCTAGATATGAACAGACTAAGTAAAACTATGAAACTCAGTAAGAGATATGTATAACCTATAGTAACCCTTAGAAAAGACAAGTCTTATCATGATTATCTTAAATTTAATCAAAACTCTATCATTTTCTCATTTTTGTTACCTTAAGATCTCATGAATTTATATCTTACTGATAAATAATTTTCTAGTTAAATTCCTAAATTATTTCCAGTCCTTAGATCTAATTAAGAGAGAACTCAAGCAAATCAAAATAAATTTAATGATGATTAAGTAAAATAAATAACAGAATTGATTGCCAAAAGTGATTAGGTTTAAATCTAGAAAAAATCATTAGCTGAGTTGGCTTTATATAAAAGCCCACCTCATGCTGTATGGAGTTTATTTAGTCTCTTAAGCATGCTCTTTAATGTTAAAGAAAATCTGTCTATAAACAGGAAGATAAAGATAATTTTAGATGAGAAATTTCCATACCATAATTCAATTTTTCATTCAGAAATTATTGATTTAAATAAATAATAATTATAATTGATAAATGAATATTTTACAAGTACCAGTTTGGAATAAATCTCTCATATTTCTTTAGTCTGTTATAAAGTTTGCTTCAAACTCTTAATACATTTAAAAATAAATCAAGCAGGTTTTTGCAACAAAGAGATGTGGCACAAATATAGTAAAATAAGAAACAATAGATAAGAGTTTAATGAGGTAGAAAGAAAAATTGCCAAGTTAAGCAAAAATCTAGAATAAAATACCCTAAAATGAAATTAAAATAAATGTTTCTTTTTAATTAATAAATATATATTTCTTAGTTTTTTGAATAGATTTACTTACTATCTACAAATTATTTCTCTTCCTATTTTAGCAAATTAATTGAAACAATAATCTAACATTTTAATATATTGTGAATAAAAGAGATAAGTTATTAATAATTAAAAACAAGTATGTAAATAAATAAAAAATATTCCTAAGTTAATTCCTTTTATTAAATCTAATTAACAGAAATTTAATAGCAAATTTGAAGTTAATAATATAATAGGTAATAGGATTAATTGCCTAAAGTAATGAAAAAAACATATATAAAAATTAATTAATTTGTATCTATACTATGGCATAGTTAATGTTATATTAATTTATACAATTTTCTTTTTGATTAATAATTAGAATAGTTCTTCTTCTTAAAAGATCTAAGATAGATATAATTGTAGATATTAGATGTATAAATTTTTTGATTTGTTAAATGAAGATATTGTAGATACAAAGTGTATAACATCTAATACAATTATTTGATATATCATAGAATCTACTATAATCTTTTAATGCAAAAAGGATATATCAATCTGGTTTTCTAACAAAGAAGAGTGGAATAAATATACTAGCAAGAAAATTTAAAGTTCTTGATTTTTAAATAAAAATGATGGTTTATAATTTATAAAAAATTAAAGAATAATGTACCTAAAATAGAAGATACTTTAAAAATTATATAAAATAATGTTTTAATCTATCTTTTATTTCTTTCTACATCAAATTTAAGATAATTTTACCAAAAATAAACTTGGAATCTATCTATCTATTTCATTTTTTAATATTCAATTTCTATTGATGTTTGTTTCTATTTTCAATTTTATATAGAAAAATTTAGATTTATTTATTCACTAAACTGATCATAGAATTAAGAATAGTTAGCTATTTATCAAACAATCAGAAATTTACTTTAAATTTTTATTAATTAAAGATAAAGAATAAACTACCATGTCCTCGTATATATATACTGTTATATTTTAAATACTCCCAAATCATATATTTCAAAATATATCTGAGTTCTTAACCCCTAAGGATATTACTTAACTTGTACTTACCTCTAGAAATGTTAGATTATAAGTTGGCTAAACTATTGAGAAATCATTTTAACAACAGAAGATGATATTGTAATCAAAGAAATATCAGAATGAGAATCTAGAACCAGAGTGCATTAAGAATTATTAAAAATCTCTAAAGCATGCTAAATCATTTGAAAATAAAGATGATTATGTGACATTTATATATTAGCTGCTCAATTCAAATAATACTGAATTCTATTAGAATTTATTTAGCGCTATCTTGGATAGAGATATTCAAATTACTGAAAATAATCTCTCTATAAAGAAATCAACATTGATATATTTTCATGAAGAAGTATGTTAGAATTTATAAAAATTATAATCAATAGATACAATCCCATCCTTTAAAGTTAAAAGAGTAGAATTTTATGGGACATATCCGCAATAAATAGCTAAGCTAGTAAAATTTTCTAATAAGTTTTTGAAAAATTTAGAAGTTATCTAATAATTTTCTTAAGAAGATACATAATTAAAGAAATACATGGATTCTAAGAAATATATATAGGACAATATATATTTAGAGAAATTAGTTTTAAAATGTTAATACTAATAACCTGTCTACTACTTAAGATTCGATAAAAGTTTCCACAACTATATTAGATTCAATACAGGCACTATCATTTTCTCTTTCTTATCAATTTAGGATTTAAATAATTTATGCAAAGTAGATAAAATATTTGCTCACTCAATATTTAAGTCTATTTAGATCCTTAGGAATATATTTTAATCAAAATATAATCAATTAAAAGAAATCCCTACTAGAATTTAAGTTTAAAAAGTAAGCAAGTTATATTAGAAGTGTAAAGCAATTCCAATTTCAGTTCATCATTTTTAACAAATCAAATTTTTTTATAACCCTCCAATAGCTGTTGATAGAACCTTTGAAGCCTTGCAGAAAGTTTTTTAAAAAAATATTAGTAGTAGTTTTTAAAGAAGGATAGTTTAGATATATGAAGATAAAAATCTACTAAATTTTGTTTTAAATCCAAAATTTATAGATTTAAATGAAAAATAGGTAGAGTTTATTGATTATCTTCTACAATAACTGACATCAGATTAAGCTAAAAGGTGTAGTTTATTGTGTTATTCAATTTATACATCACTTAAAATGAACTATTTATTGAAAAGAAATAATATAAGAATTGAAGAAATAGAAAGCCATAATAAAATTTAAAAAGAAACTCTTTCAATTTTAAAGTATTTAGAAGATCTAGATACATTTTAAAAGTAATAAACAGGAGATGGTAAGCCTTAAAATATGATATAGAATGAGTTTGAGCTCTAGGATAAACAAATATAATAAATTTGATAATATTAAATAAAATGTTTAAAGTGCATATAATATTTTGTAGAAATATGTATGTATATAGCTATTAGTTTTGGCAAATTTATTCAGATATTTTTAAATTCAGATAAAAGGGGGTAATATTTTTTAAATTTAGAAAAAATAATAATATTTTTTAGTTTAAATAATATATTTCATGTATAAAAGAGAATTTTATTAAGAAAAATTAACCAATACGAGAATTTCTCTGAATACCCGAGTATATATTGGTCTATTTTATAAAGAAAAATAGTTAAATCTAATAAAATAAATAATTAATTAATAAATTAATAATAATCTAAATATCTTAACTATCATAAAAAAAAATGAAAAAAATTAACTGTCCATAAGAAAGCTAAATGCAAATTGAAGAGTAAGAATCTAACTCTTAGGTATTCCTAGATTCTAAAAAGGTAAAACTCAACTTTGGAAAGTTTTTATTCTTTTTTAATATCATTAACATTTATCTTTGCATAAATAAAAAATAAATTTATTATTTGAATTATAAAATAGTGTTACCATCATTTTATAGGACATAATTTGAACTCAATCATTCTATAATTTCTAAGGGTTGAAGATTTAGAATAGTTATTTAAGGTTGATAAAATATTTGCAAAAGATGTAGTAAATACTCTTCGCATAATTAAGAGGAAATTCATCAATAAATTAAAGGAGTTAAATTCCATTTAAGTGAGCGAAGAACTCGAAGATGCTTCAACACTTTATTTTTAAAATTTTTATTTTGGTAGCTAGGTGTAGTTGAATTAGTATTTGAGTGAAGCTATGGAAGAAAAACAGCCAAATCCAAATGTTTAACTAACAGTATAAACCCTTATGAATATTTTCTCGATACCATAAAAATAAACTCATAGAGAGAATATAAATACAATTATCAAAGTAAATAAAGAAACAGCTTTTTTTATACTTGAAAATCAGTTAGTTGAATTTGACGAAAGACAAATTCAAATATTAGAAAGCTTCTTTAAAACCTTAGTTGATAAGTAAACACCATCCCTTAACTTCTTATGTAAGAGAATATACATAACATTAAAAATCAATTTCTTAGTAAATAAGTATAAATTAACTCAAGATGAACTCCTAAATTATGAGATCGATAATATAAAAAGAGAATCTTATATTGAGCAATTACAGTCTTACTATGATCTTAGCAAATAATTGGTAATCTGATAAGAAACCAACCAATTAAAATGAAAAATTTAATGAGATTTCTAATTATTTATGTATTATTAATAATCAATCAAACAAACAAACAAATGAATAAAAACTACATATTTATTAATATTTCTAATTGATTTTGTACTCATTTTATAATTTATATTTATTATTATTATTATTATTATTATTTTAAATCTCTTCTTTATTACTTTTTATTCATTCATTCTTTTTTATTAGACTTAATAAATTTGAACGTTTTTTAATAGAAATTAAACTTATTGAAAATGTTTAATTCTATCTATTACCTTTTAGTTGTATTATTAATTGATTATGTATTAAATAATTTATTTTTTATTCAATTTTATTCTTAAATTTATTATAAAATATATCTCTATCTTTATTTTCCTATTTGTAAGATAGAATAAAATTAGATATTTTTAGATAGAATAAAGCATAGATAGGTATGAAAAGTTGAAATGTTATTAAGTTTAATAAACAAGACCAATCTATCAATATTTGATATATAATATTGTTGTGATAAACAATATCTTTCTTATCTATTTATAAATAATTAGTAGTTCTTAAGTAATTTATGTTTATAGTAAAAAGAATTTTACTTTTTTGAATAGATTTTATTATCTTAATATTCCGCATTAAGAAGAAATTATTGGCTACTATATTTCAAACTAGAAGTTATCATTATTAATATTGAATTCTAATAAATATTGATAAATTAAATAGCTCTAGATAACAAAATTAATATGAATCTTGAAGAAAAATAATTAATCTTTGAAAGAGTTAATATTCAAATATTTTATTAAATAGTATAATTTCTAGCTCCAAAGGATATATGTTAGGCAGTATAAGTTTCTAGGTAAACAAGGCTACTAATTGGATAGGTTTTTACTGATGTTTTTATTAAATAAAAGTAGATACTTTAGTCAAAAGAAAACTACTATTTATAATAATCATTAGATGTCTTTAAAGAATATTAAACGCTGCTATAAGATTCAAAAGTATTCGCAAGTGAATCTAATTTTATTCTATTCTTAAAACTTTTAACATCTAACAATATAGATTATTTTAAGAACTTCTTTAGTGCTGTTTTAGATAGAGATCTCAAGTTAAATAAAAAAAATCTTAAATTACAGAAATTAGGATTATCATAAATGCACTAATAAATATATATATCGTTATAATAATGGGCTAAATCAGATAAAATTCCTAGTTTTAAAGTTTAAAGCTCTTACTGTGTTGGATTCTTACAGAATTAGCTCATTCACATTTTAAAATTTGTAGATTAATATTTGAAAAACTTAAAAACCCTCTAACAAATAGAAGATGTAGAATAAAAATATAAAAATTTCATATAAGCCTAACACTACTTGAATACATTTAAGAACATAGATAAATTAACTTATAAAGGTACTTATAAAAGGTAGATTTACTTTTTAAAATTTAACAAATGTTACCATAAATATATTGGATTTAATATTAATACTATAATATTCTCTTTTTTATCAGTATATGAACTTTAAAAACTATATTCTGTAGATAGGATATTTGCTAATTAAGTTTTGAGATCCATAGATATTCTTAGGAATAACCTAACACTCTATCTAGAGAGCACCTAATCTATTGATTAATCTTAAAATTTTAAAGAAATATATGAATAATTCTTAGCTATTCGCAAAATAAATTTAGGAAAGAGGGATATTTACGAAATAAGGGCATATAATAATCCTCCATAAGCCTGTTTGTTAACTATAAATATGTTGATGAATTTATTCTCCCTCCCTATGAAAGAAAATTTTAGGCATAATATGACAATTCTAGCATTTGAAAATACTTAAACATAGGCTTTTCTTTTTGGCTACGAATTCTTAGAATTAAATGAGAAAAGAATGTAAATATTAGAAAGCTACTTTAATAGTGTTACTGAAAGATAAGCTAGGAGTTAAAGTTATTTTTGCTATAAAGTATATAACCATTTAAAAGTGATTTATTTAGCTTGTCAAAATTAAATCAGCTTTGAATAAATTCATAAATTCCACACAGAACAACTAAAGAAAGATTCATTAATCTAGCATATTTAGAATTTATCTAATTTATACTAACAACTATTAAGTGAAGAATAGCAAAATAAACTAGCTAACCAAATAATTAGATAAAATTGAAAAAATATAGTTAAATGATTAAGAAAATTAGAAGTTTCTTAGCTAAATTAATATTTAGAATTTTATTATTCATAATGTATTTGTTTTATTAATAATACATTTAGAAATTTCGTTTATCTTTCTTTTAGCTTTATCAACAAATCTCAAATAAATTTAAATTAATTTAGTTGATTTATAAACTTATAGTAGTAATATATAAAAATAAATTAATAATAAAATAAATAATATTAAATTATTCATTTTTTAAGTAAGATAATTCATTTCAAAATTCAGTAAGCTAATTTTGAAAAATAAATTTTCCACTTAATGGGTGCCTACCATAAGGGAATTCAGCAACTAAGACAGCTAAATAAGGACAAGCTTGATCTGTTGTAAAAAGAGCATTTTAGCCACCCATCTTTAAATTAAAAATATAAATTTTAATATAAATTTATTAGGAAGGAAATAATAAAACAGATTATTTACATCAGTTTTTACCCAACCTGGATCTACTGCGAAGACAGATTAGTTAGGTTTGATATATTTTTAAGCAATAAATCGGACATATGCATTAATTAAAGCTTTTGATAAGCAATAAGAAAAAGTATTAAAAATGATACTTTTTGAAGGGTCTTCAACATTTTAAATATAATCATCAGCAAGTTTGAAGAGTTTTTCTTTTGTGATAATTTTTTCATTAGATAATATATCCCTTCCTGCTTCTGGCTGCATAGACAATTTAGAATATTAGCTTGAAGTTAAAATAATCTTTCCATCATTTGAAAGCAAAGGATACACTTCTTCGGTTAATTCAATAGTACCTATTTTATAAGAATATATTCATTTAAATATGCTATACAAATTATTTAATTTTACTGATAAAGTTTGTTTATAAAATGTACTAAGCAACCTTTTTCGAAGATCTTTTTTCAAAGCTTTCGCTGTAATCAAATACACCTGCATTATTATAGAGAACATCGACTCTACCATACTTTTATTTCAACCAATTAACTAATATTTTTCTACTATCTTTGTCTACTACGTCAAGCTATTAAATCTCAAACTCAGCAGAGGGGTTTATCTTTTGAAGAGCGTTTTTCAAATCATCATTTTTTCCTCGTTATGTAAAAACAAAAATATTGTTCTTCGAGTAGTTTTGAACTAGAATTTCTGCAGTTTTCCTACCTATTCCTCGGTTAGCACCAGTTAAAACAATAACTCTTTTCATAACTATGTTTATGAATTTGATAGATTTCTGCTAACTTTATTATTTTTAATTTTATGATTATTTAATAAATTATTACTATTAGATTAAGAATTACAATTGCTTTAAAGTAATAGAATTCTTCTATAATATATTTTTTAAAACAACTGAAAAGTTTGAAGGCAACTAGTTATGATTATTTTTTATTTATTACAAAGTTAGCCAAGTTATACTAATCTATTAATTATCTAATTAAATAGATCAGTTTAATTAACTTTTTATGAAAATCTATTTATTTATTGATTTATCAACAATTTTTAGTGATAAATTTCTTCTACAATCTGTGATTAATTTGCTATAAAAATTAATAACAACTCATATGGTTCTTATTAAATTCTAATCAAAAATAAACATCTAACTCTTCTTCTCAATAAATAAATTATAAATTGCTACCTTATTAAATTGATTAATTTTATAATCTAAAATGAAAATATTTTTAACTTAATTTTGGAATTTCAAGATGCTCTTATTAAAGGAGTTCAAACAATCTAAAATTAAGTAAAATTCTATAATCTTTTTATTTTTGATTGATAAGAATATGAATAATAATTTTACTTTAAGTTTTTAAGTATTTTCTTGTTGAGCAAAGAATATAATTAGTGGTAAATAGAATGAAATTATTATTAGATTATCTAAAATGACTAAGTTTTGATCAAATTTAATTAAAATTTTTTCAATTTCTAACAATTTATTAAATTTAAATAATCAGAAATAGCTAAATATTCTACCTAAGCATTATTTAAAATTAAGAAATGTTTACAAGACTTATCAGTAGGGAGAATTATTATAAATTAATTCCTTCATTAGTTTCATTAAGAACATTAAGAAATAGAAGTAAATATTTATAGTTTGGTTGGATATTAATTATTTAATAATCAATTTTAATAAATACAAATAGTAAACTAAACATAAACAATGGAGACTAGATAAGTTTTAGATTAGTAAATAGGTACTTAGAAATAGTAATAACCCATAGAGTCATTGAAGTCTGATACAAACTTCCTTCATAGATTTCATGAAAAGAAGTAGATTACTAAGAAGCCATAATACAAAGAATAAAATATATCTCAAAGCATATGTTCATTCTATGTAAAAGGAAAATGCAAATTTGGAATATCTTGCAAAAATTCTCATTAAAGTGGTAATATGCACTCTGAAAATAAAACATATCCTAATTAAACAAATTCGAATCATGGAAGTAATCGAAATGACTCTTCAAATTAAACAAGAAATAAAAAATCATACTAATTTGATGAGAATCTTTCAAAAAAATGTAAGGAGTTAGCAGAGCTAATTAAAGAAGAAAAGAAGAAAGGTTATGCTTTAAACGAAGAAGAAGATGAAGTAAAGCATGAGTCAGCAGTAATAGGCGATTCAGATAATTATAATATGATATTAATAAGACATGCTATGTCTGAGTCTAATTATATTTAATCAAAATATACTAAAGGTGTATCTAAAGATAAACTAAAAAAATTCAAGTAGCATCTTAGATACTTTTTATATCAAGACAATGATTCTTTTATGGATGCCTCTCTTCATCCTATTGGTCTTAAGTAATGCTAAGATATTTCTAAATTGAATTCCACTATTGCATATAAAACTGTTTTTGTTTCTCCTCTCAGAAGAACAATGCAAACATGCATTGAAGTATTTAAGTCTCACCCCAATAGAAATAAAATTAACTTTATAGTTTATCCTGATATAGCTGAGATGCTCAAAAAAGATTCAGATATCTTTCTTAGTGGTGAATTCTCACATTTAGTTACAAAAGCAAAGAATGATTATGATATTACATTTGATACAGAATCTTTCTATTCTTCTGATTGGTAATTTAACCATTTAAAAGCTAGTTAAGATTTGAAAAATTAAAAATTAACTCCTCAACTTCTCAAAAGATTAATTGCTTAAACATTCCCTTAACCATTAGAGAATTTTAATAAGTTCTAATTTAGAATCAAAAAGGCAATTTAAGACTTAAGAGAAATTTAAAGATAAAGTAGAGATAGAACTGGGATCATAACACACTCCCTAGTTGCTAGAGAATTTTTGAATAGTCAAGACATTGAATAAGATGAAGAGATTGAAAATTTAACATTTATATATTATAACAACAAATGAGATATTTATTATATTAGACACTTTGTTAATTTTATTAAAGCTATTTATTATAATTTTTACATCATTTTAATAGTAAAAAAATTAAATGTACATGATATTAACTATAATAAATTTGTTGTAAAAATTAATAAGCAATTTTAAATCAATCAAAAAAATAAATATAATTGGTTAGTTTTTTAATTATTTTATCCCCTTTTTGGTTTTTTATCAGAATTAATTATCACAATTTTATTTATTTTTTATATTTTTAAAAGAAATTTTATTTTAAATTAATGGTTAAAAAAATTTAAAGGATTGAATTTAAAAAATAATAAGTAAAATACATAGAATAAGTATCTATATAATGTAAAAAACAAAGAAAAATTCTAAAAAGTATTAATGAATAAAAAATAATATAGATTATTATTTATTAAATCAGTTTTAAATCATCCTATTAAAATCAAATTTATAAGATTTTATGGTATTCCATTACATCATATAAATTGATTATGTGTTGTTCCAATCTTTTAATTTTATGTAAATCCTTTTAAATAGCCCAGATATCTTACTCACTAAGATTATATTACTTCATTTTTAAAGAAACAAAAAGATTGACATGTATTAAAGCATGACCAATTGAAACTATTTCAATTTCTCTAATAGAGTTATTTTTCTTAAAGTATTCTTCTAAAATCTTAATTTAATCTTCATTAAGCTAGATAATATATGGATATAAGCAAACACCACAATTAAGCTTTGAAAGGAACTTGCTAATGAATTGCAATTAGTCTGTTTCTTTAATGTTTAGCAATTTATAAAGTACATTTATTGTTTCAATCTGCATATTTGATCTTTATAAAAATTTTATATACTAAATTTCTAGCTTTGCTTTATTATATTTTTACATTAAGCTGTATTACTCACATAATTCCTAAAGATTTTCTTAATTTTTTAAATTATCTGAGAGTTTTTCTTAACATTTAATCATGTTTTAAAATAGTATTGGAATCATTTAAGGTATCAAAGCTCTAAATTTATGATCACAATGACCTAGAGTTTACAATTCATTGACTTTGAGAAAAGAGAAAATTATTGAATTTAAATTGAAATTGATGAGAGTGTGATAGCTAATATTGTTTGTTAAATAATAAAGCTTTTTTTAATATAATGATGGCTAAATTTTTAATTTGCTAATATGTTTGAATTAATTCAGATATATTTTGACTTGATTGAAGTCTTTCTAAATAGAATAAATATTAGGAACTTATTATAAAATAAATAATTCTTTAATAAATTGATTGATGAACTAGAATATCTTCTAAGTCTTATTCACTGAATAATCGGTATACTGAATATACTAAACACTTTGCGAGGGTATTAATTTTTATGATTTTATTTATTAAAGCTTTTAGTAAATATTACTTCTTATTTCTTTTAATCCCTACTTTTATTATTTAAAGCTAGGATAGTCAATCCTTATTTCTTTTTATAGAATTATTGAGAAGAAATTTTTATAATATTAGGCATTATACTCATTCATCTAATCTATGAACTTCATATAAGCATCATTGCTTGATAAACATGTCATTTAATTTAGTGTTTTATAGTAATTTGCAAACATATTTTTATAATTAGATTTTTTTGCTAATTTATTTTTGTAGAAATCTTACTAACATTTTAGAATTTCTTTCATTACCTCCCCTACGCGAATCCTTGTCTAACGGGAAGTTAGCACAAAACTATAGATTGATAATGGATCAAGGAATGTTGCAACTTAAACAAATATCTAATTGGTCAATTATCCAATATTGATTTATTATTTCATTTTAATCTTTGGCAATTTTTAATAAATATCTATTTCTAGCTAATTTTTAAAAGTTATTGATTGAATTTTTATCTAGTAAAGATGAATTATGCTTTTAACAGAAATTCTGATCAAATTGATTTCTCTTTCTCTGCCAATACTTGTATATAATCAATTATGAAGATCAGATAATTATAATAGAAAAACAATAGGAAATTTTCACATAATTTAAAAAATTAATATTTTTATAAATTTTAAAAAAATAATAGAATCTCAATTATTATTCTACTTTCTAACTCAATTTCTATTATTTTCTTTAAATTTCATAACAATATAATATAATAATTAATTTTAAATATTTTGTTCCTTATAAATAAAATAAAATAAATCAAATACAAATATCATTTTTTATAATAGTTAATTAAATTATCTTTTTTGGAATTAAATCTTACATTTAACAAGATAAATATTTGTAACATTTTTTTATTTTTACATCAAAAATTGTGAGTAATCTAATTTATAGATTATAAATTTTAATTATCAGTTTTATTGGAATTATTTTAATAAGGGTTTACAGTAAATGGAAGGAATTTGATCATTAAAGAATATTGAAAGAAAATAATTAAAGAATATATAGATTGAATAGTAAATATAATCTGTTATTGAAAAAATATGAAATGAATTGAATATTACAGAATTTATTAATCAAAATTTGAGGTATTTTTTAATGAAATCTTGAAGAGTGAAATATGAAAGGTGATTTAGTTACATTAGAGTGATGTAATATAAGTAATTTTAGACTTAATATGCGTAATAGAAGGAAAATTAAATTAAGATTTGGGAAATACTAATAAAAAAGTGAGATATAAATTTATGTATTGTATCATTTAAATTTTGTTTAAGTAGTATTGGTAAGAGGACCCCATGTACATGTATTTAATCTACTTTTTAGAAACTCCTTCTTTTGTTCAATAGTTAAATCATCTCTATTTGCCATTTTTTCAGCCATAATATCATATCTCTTAAGAATGATCAATAAAAAGAGTTAATAAGATTCTATTTTGTGGAACATAGTTGCTTAGCTACCTTTGTAGTATTCATCTTTGTGCTTCTCATATAATTCTTTATTTTATGACCAGTGGACACCAGGGTATTAATGATGAACTACATGATAACCTTCATTCAAATCATTGAATTCTCCATCGACTATTGTTACACTATTTATATATTCATTATCTGGGTCATCTTTATCTATGAATGCATGCCATCCCCAAGCGAAACCACTAAAAATGAAATTGGTTTCAATTGAAGGATAAACAATATATCCTAGAGCAAATTTCCATCCTAAAAGTTAAGTAGTAACTGCGATTAAGCCTAACCAATATAGAGTTCCATAAATAATTTAAAGGACCATTCCAAATTGCTTCTCTTTGTAGAATTAAACTATAGTAGACATGTTAAAGGAGTATAAAGAGAATCTAGTAGTATATTTAATATAATTTAAAATAGAATCTCTAGGTCTATCAGAAGAAGAAATTAAATCGCCTTCACGATTATCATATTTGTGGTGGTTCAAAACATGGCCATAATAAATGCTTTGAGGAACGAGCCCATAGAGGATACCAATAAACCATCTATAAACGTTATTTAACCAATTACAGTAAAATTTATTCTTAAAAACTTAGCTATTCATATGGCATTCTTTATGAGCAAGTGCGAATACCCAAGATGCAAAGATTTAATTAGGGCCTAGTCTAAAGCAATTATAAGCAATACACAAAAGCAAGCTAAATTCGCTTTGGATAGTTTGATAAGCTGCAAAAGCAATAATTGCAGGAAACACTGTTATGAAGAATAAAATCCAATTAACGAAGTAGTAGTCATCCTTGAAGCTAACTAAATTCTCAAATGTCTTTTATGTTTTTCTATTAACATAGTTAGCAATTCTCTAAGAAAGAGATACTCCATCTTTCTAAAAATAGGTATCTAAAAGAGTAAAGAGATAAGATCCAGCTATGCCAACTATCGAGGGAGTAGAAATTAAAAGGATAGCTGATCCAGTTATTAAAAGAAATGATTCCTTTAAATGGTAGAGACACAAATCTTAAATTTTCATGAGTTTTCGATGATTTGATTATCTTTATTTTTTTTTATAAATAATATTTTATACTCTAATGAGGGATTCCAGATATAAAATTTGTGTTAATTTTATACTTATAGCAGCTGATTAAATATTCTGACAACCAAGTGATTACATTATACTTTTATTTAAAGAAAATATCAGATTTTGAATTAATTTAAACGACCATTTACTATCAGCAATATAAGATTATAATATTTGATCAGAAAGATATTTATTACCTAATTAAAAATTTTCTTTTTTTCTGTATAGAAAGAGAATAGAGTAATTAAAATATGACAATTAACAAATCTTTTTTGTAATTATTATTGATCCACCTATAAATTGTAAAGCATAAGAAATTGATCTATTTTTCCATAAAGAATGGAAATCTGAGTAATATTAAATATTGATTCAATATCATTCTCAATAATTAAAATTTCTTGTTTGATCATCTAAATGTGATTTATTCTTATATTAAAAATAAAGTTTTCTTAATACTCAATATTAAAATACTATTTTTATTTTATATTAAATCTCAAAATTCTTTATTCTTAATTTTACTTTATTTTTTAAAGATACTAAGACAATTGAAATAATGTTTTACTATTTACCTCATTTTTTAAATTTTCTCTATATATCATGTAGAATAAGCATAGAATTGTTAAATTGAATCCCAATTTTGATGAATGTAAATGATTTACTCTTTGTAACAAAAAAATAATGGATATCTAATTGCGCTTCTTAACAGAATTTCTAAAATATCAACTACAGTTACTAATTTACATAAATCCTTTAAAGCGATTATGTAAATTATATATTTTTTTCTTATTCAGTATTTATACTTTGATTAAAATAATTAATTCTCAATTTTTTAGTTCTTTTCGAATTTAAATTACCCATCAAAAATCAAAAATTAATAATTCACGTAAAATTGAATCCTTTTCATAATGGAATTAAATTTTTAATAATTTTTATTTATTTATTCTTTCTCTATTCAATATACAGATTAGAATATTAGGATGGCTTAAAAATTTTTAACTATCATAAGAACTATTCATTAAATTAATCAGTCCCATATGATCATTTAAATTTAAAGATAGACAATTGCTAGTTATTATATGCTATTAAATTGAAAAAAGTAGATATATATGCTAATTATTAGATTAATTATGATATGAATAGCTGAATTACCATTATTTAATTTATTTAATTTTATGATAGATTATATTGTTTTCAAACATAAAATATAAAATGTATATAATTATATATAATAATCTTAATATGAGTTTCAAATTAATATATGAGATATTATCATTAAAGTTAATAATAATACTAAATTCTAAATTCCTAATATTTAAGCAGAAACTATGTCAGCTCTGAACCATGAAGGAATGGTTATAGATTCTCTAGAAGTGGTAAATCTGACCTAGAGAATTTCATCATTTTCCATTAAATCAGGGTTAACAAGCTGGTTATTTTCACCAATGAAATATGCAATATATTCCGAATTATCAAGTAATTCTGAGAAAGCAAATGTATTTGTGATATTTTATTGGTCTTCAGGTGTTCCAGATTTAAAGACAAATTCAATTTTTTAATATTAAGTTAAAGGAACATAGAAATTAGTTGAATTGAGACCATATTTAATTTATCTGGAAGTAGGTACACTCTTCTCTGCTAATTAGACTATACCATAGCCAATACCTTTATATTTTAAGGAAACCATAAATGATACACTATCTTCTGTTACTTTTCCTATAACTGGATTGTATTTGAATTCTTAAGGTATCACATTTAATTCATAGGCATGTTCTATTACTTTATAGGTAGAATCAAGCATATTCTTAGATCTACCACTACTCAATTCAGTCTGAAGCAATGAGAACTAATCATCAAGAAGAGATATAGTTTGGAGAGGACGAACTTCATCAGAGGTTTTGTTTTGAAGCAAAATGAATTCATAATCCATTGGAACCGTATCAATGATATCCTAAATTTCCTGCTCTATTACCCCAGGAATAGAATATTTTGAAGGTTTATTAGTGATTTTAAAACGCGAAGAAGGGAGGGTTGTAATTAAGCCAAAAGCACTGAAAAGCACATCATCTTCTATAGTATCTGTCACTCTCAAGGAGAAGGCACATGGATTGTGCTTTTTAAGAGTCTTAAAACTGAAATTTTGAACAGGGCTTGCATTACCTGAAAGATCTTCAACATAGAAGTATAGAAGATATTCAGTCTGCTCTTCAAGGCCTGTGAAAAGAAGGTATGAATCATAATAAATGTAATTTGTTGTAACTGGAGCAACGTAGCTACTATTTTTCATAAATAATTCTAATACATCAGTCTTTCTACCATTATTAGAACGTAAAAGGGTATTTTTGAGTTCGAGAGTAGTAGGAAGCTCAGTTCCTTATAAAGTGAGCATACTGTAAACAGTAATACTCTCATCGCAAGAGATACGCAAATACATGTAAGTTCTATCCATACTTTCTATATAATAATTAATAACATTTGGAGGATTATTGTCAATATCCAGTATTTCGAAGCTCAAAGAAGTATAAGGCATCACATAAATATTCTTATAATAAGAATCTAATTCGAATTCTATTTATCCAGACACTGCACCGTTCTTTGTAGTGTAACTAAAAGTCTTTGACACTTCACCTGGCTTGAAAGTTATAGGGCTTGGGTCAAATACTAGTAAAGAATCTTACTGGTGATTCTTAGTATACATGGAAATAGTTAATACTTTACTTGCAGGCTAGTTAAGTTTAATTTCAATAGGTAAGGATGTTGCTAGAAGAGCTGTTCTTGATACTGTTGTTTAAAGAACTGCCTTAAGAGAGTTAGCATATGGTTTTTCAATTAGATTAAAACTGGTATCAGGAATATCAGAGAATTTATTTGTTGCTTTTTTTATTAAATGATAAATTATATTCATTTTAAATTAAAATTGATTAATTTTTTTATTTACATGTTGATTCTTGTTTCGTCCAAACAATGATTTTAGCTCCAGCAACAGCTGCATCTAATGGTTTAATTTTGAAAGTTTATACTTTTCCTTTAGTTGGATCGAATACAATTAAAGGAGGGATGAATTCGAAATTAAGTAAGTAGGGGATAGCAGTAACAACATAACTTACAGCTATTTCTAATTCTATAGAAATATCATTAGAAGAAGAACCCTTTGCTAAATCTGGGATTGTACTAACAATAATTTAGAATCCTTTTCTAACAAAGCTTAATGTCGTCTGAGTTGATGTCAATCCAGAAGTTTCCGATTTAATAACCTAATTTACACAAAAAAATATTTAATAAAAATATTTTTTTTACAAATCATTTACTTTATTTGTGCTATCAAATATCTAGATAGTAAAATTATCAGTAGTACCAGGAATAGAAGGATTTTCAACACCATCGATCTGATAACATAATTTGGCTAAATTTGAACTTGTTTTTGCAGCAGTTTATCCACTAATTATTATTTTATTTTCATCATTTGAAGTTGTACATAGTGGTGAAGTTGCAGTTTGAGCATAGTTAAGTTCATTGTTACTATGATCAGAAGTAATTGAACATGTATAAGTACCTAACAAATGGATTAAGTTTAATAAATGTTAAATTTTTTAGATAATTAATTTACTTTTGAAAGGGAATTATGGAGGGAAGAAAATGAAAACTTAATCAGTAATTGAAATAGTATTAGCAGTCTCTACACAGAATGTATATCTAGCTCTTGCTTGCAATGCATTAGATGATGATTGTAATAGTACTAATTGAAGGTTTTAAGGAGTTTATGTAGCCTGTACTGGTCCTATATCTGGCTTATATTAGATAATCTTATTAGCATATGAAACTTATCCTACAATTTTAGTAGACCCTTAACTGGGATTCATTATGTTATTCAATTAAATGCTAATTGGAGTGTTCGCATTTTAAATTTCTGTTACAGGAATACTGACAACACCATTTTCTACAGTACAATCTGATTGAACTCCATTAACAAGACATGATACCTATTTTTTATAGTAATAAATATATTTATATTTAAATGATTGGTTTTGAAATTTAAATAATTACTGTAGTTTTTGCTGATGAAAGAGTAGAGGGATATAAACTGGTGTCAAATTTAAACTAAATAGAAGAACCAACAGGAATATCTTAAGAAGGTGTCAAAGTAATCTTATAAGTAGAGAGAGAAGCTTCATTCTTAGGACTGAAATCAAATGTTGCTGACATAGATGCTGGTTGAGCTTCATAAGAGAAGTATAGTGAGGTATCAGTGGGATCAGTAGAATCTACATTCTTTCCATCATAGATTGTATAAACTTAGAATAAATTTGTTGTAGTAGTCGTCATTGGGTTAGGGAAAGAGTTGAATTAAACATTCATAGAAGATTTAGCTGGCCATATGAATTAAGGAGTAATTGTCAAAGTATAATATCCTCCCGAAGGTCCAGACCAACTAGATGTATAGGTCAATTAATTAGCTGTCCAAGAACCTGTAATTGAAGAGGGCTTTGGTAGTGGTAGCAAGGTAAGAGCTCTTTCCAGATAATTAACTGGGAATTTCATGACTATATAACCACCTATAGGCAATTCAGAAGTTGATTAAATAACAAATTAATAATCAGTAATTATATTTTAGAAGTAAGAAGAGCCTGTCATTGTGAGATATAAGAAAGAAGCATCACGCTTTTGCAGATAAGTAATGAGGGGGAAATAACCATTGTTAATCTCATAACCAAGAGGATGTAGAATAGTAATTTAGAAATCAGTTGCCTAGGTTATTTAAGCATATGAAGGGTGATTACGAGTACCAATAATCGATACTGTTAAACTTGTTTATTCAGCTATGTCCTATAATGCTAGAATGCTAAATCCTGTAGGAGTTAAAGTTGAGGAGCAGGAGCTAACACTTAGTAATGTTGTATCACTTACTTAGCATGTTTCTTTTGGAGAAGCACTTCCAAAGTTAGGGAAACTGAGGCCTGCACGATTTGGTAAGATAATATTGATAAGTGAACCAGCAGGAACTTTATATGAAGGAGTGAATGTGTATGTATAAGTTACATAACGCTCATCCGCAAAGTATTTAGACAGATACATGCTCAGAGATACAAAATCACCTGCTGCAGGATTACTTATTGGAGTGAATAGATATGATCTAATAACAGTTTTTGCTGATGGGTCATAGGAATCTATTTAAATCGAGTATGGAGTGGGGAATCTAAAAGCAGCATTACGTAATTGAGAAATCTTTAAGACATTCAAATTCCAAGAAGTTCCACAAGGAATATTAGCAGGGACTTTAATGAAAATTTAGTTCGTGTCTTCATATACCCAAAGAGTTACAGGAATGTTAGCGAATGTAGCTTAGATTTTTCCATCATCAACAAGAATGAATTTAGTGTTAGGCATCTTGATGATTAAAATTGTATTTATCGGGAAACTAAAAAGAGGATTACCAAAACCATCAAAGCATCCTTGATATGTATTTGTGTTATCATACATCATATCAAAGGAGAATATCCATTCTGAATAAGCACCAACTTAGTTTGGAGATACGGTAGCTCTGTTTGATGTCCAAAAATTCCAGATTATGAAAATAGCAGGCCCTCCTAGAGTGAATCTACTTACACCTATGATATCATTCTAAGATCCATCACCATTAACTTGGAAAGCTTTAACATCAATATAACCATCATTTTGATAAGCTGTGTAGGGTGGTGAGGGAATGTTGAGAAGATGGAGTTCAATAAATTGGTTAGCTGCGATTGATTAGAAATTGGATACACGGACAATAACTGGATTATATACTGACATAAGTGGAGAAGGAATAATTGTGCAAATTAACTTTTCTCCTGATTTAGGTACTAAGCCAGAATAAGCTTTACAAGCAAAGGGGTTCTTTGGTGAAGCAGCAAGTAGATTCAATGCCCAACCTTATTATCCCCACCATTCAATATGATCAATTGTATTGAACATAACATCAATATATCCTATAGGATTCTTCAAGCTAGGATCTGAGATACCAACAGAAGTATCATAACCTGGAGGAATATTACGAGGAGTATAGAACTAAACAATAATTCTTGCTTCCAAATAACTCTAGTGGACATTTGTAGTTATTAAATATGAATTACCAGATGGATATGCCGAGATACTCAAATAAGAAGGATTTGTTGTTGCTCCTAGGTCTGAATACTCTTATGTCACTTTACCAGTTGCATCCTTTGAAGTAATGAATACTTAGAATTAATCATCACCAGCAACAGCAGGCATCTTTACACCATTTTAATTGTTAATTGCATCTAAAATGTATGTATCAAAATAATATTAAAAATACAATAAATTATAAATAAATTTAGTTCTTACTCACTGTAGTAAATGAAACAAGGCCACAAGTATCGAATAAACCAACATATCTATTTGTATTAACGAAGATCTTACGATCTGAAGTAATTTAGCAATATTATCCATCAATATCAGTATGATAGATATGATCTACATTACAAACATTTGTACCACCATTTGGAATATCATATGCTATAATTTATCAAAAATTAAATTAGAAAACAAATAGAATTTTTTATTTTTATATCATTAATTTACTTAGTGGCATCCAAATTTAAATTTGGGTAGATTGAGAATCATCTGTTTGAGGATGATACTTTCTTGGAATAATACGCATGTTCATTTCAGCATATTAGCTAATACCTGCTCTTCTATCTTGGAAGCTTAGCTAGTTTCTATAAACTCTAAAGAGATTTGGAAAAGGAATATATTTTCCAACCCAGGTTTTACCATTAGCAGCAGTAGTGAAATCGTGAATTTGGTTTTCGTTTGCTGAAAATGTTCTACAACTCCAGTCTTTTGTCCATCCAGAATCATAAGGGTTGGTAATCAAAAATTCGAAGATAATAAGTCCATCTACATATTAATCATTGTAGTAGAAGTTAGTGATTTCAATAAGCCAATTAGAGTTCTAGAAAACGATAGTACACTTGATCTCATTACTAATATCATTGAAATCAATTAAGACAACACCTTTTTTTATCTTGCAATTTCTGATATTTTAGAATTCCTTCGGAGCAAGGAGTCTTATTGTCTTCATTTCGCTTGCTCTAGTGAACATATATAAACCTACTCTGTATAAGACATCTCTATTCTGAGGATTATCTGCAGCTGTTGTTTCCATAACCATACCGCAAGTCATTTCTTTAGGAGTTATCATTTCATCTGTACGCATTATTACTGTCTAGAAATTATCATATACCCATGCTCTGAGTGGTGATTTAGCATTTTAAAATTCATAAGTAAATGGAGGATTTAGACGATTGTTAGCATATCCAGTATTTTCCAATTCTCTTGCCATAAACTAATTAGTAACCGTATCTAAATTATTTGAGAATACAAGCCAGCGTGATTGAGGTAGGAATGTACAAGCAACTGGTCCATGAGGAATATCGCAAGTGATAGTATTTGTACATTTCCATTTAGCATCCCATAAATCGTGCTACACACACTTTGCATTATTTACCATATTATATGGATAACCATATTACAATACAACAGCACTTTGATATTTATTTAAACTGAAACCTAATGGGAAGATACTAACAGTAACATTTCTTAACTCGTAATTTACTATAGAATAGTAGTGATGAATATAGAACTAGGTTGTGCTCATTATAGCAGGAGGAGAAGGATCAATAAACTAAGGTATTAGATAATATCTCCATTAGCTATTAATTGCTATTAATTAATTAAGAAAATTTAAATTCTAAATATATGCAAATATAAATTACGATAGAATGTTCCATCTGGCTAAAGTTATTGGATAAAAACTTTCATGTGAGCAGAAGTTTGATATCTCTTAGCTAAGCTATCATCATACTTCTTCGATCCAATCTATGTAAAAACAGTACCATCTACTAATTTATTTGGTAGTTTAATTCTCCCTAATGCTATGCTAAAGGCATTATTTGCTGCAATAGCCGGATGCCCTTCCATCATAATATATGCAGGAGTACTAGGAAGTTAACCAGAAGCAGGAAGCACAGTGCATTATAAAAATCTTATTTTTATAACATAATTTATAAATTTAATTAGATAATTATATTAACTTACGGTTGATTATTAGCAGGTATCAAAGGAGTACCAAATATTGTATTATATAAGCCTCCACAGCTTGCAGGCCCTGCAGTGTTAGATTTAGTACCAGTAGGATCTTCATCCCAACTAGGGAAGATTTCGTTATGGGTCTAAAATTAGAATATAATTCTGGTTCTGGCAGCATTACCTATCTAGCCTGTAGCAATATTATTATTAATTGTAGCAAGGGTAATATTAACATATGTATATAAATATTATTCAGCATATGTAGCTGCATCTACTTGATTGTTATAAGGAGTTGTTAAGCTATTAGCTTCATGAGAATAGGAGTAAATTCTGAAAACATTAGGGTCAAATGAGCAAGGAGGAATATGTGCTTCTATCCAAGCAACTATATATTTTTAATTTTTATAAAGTTTTAATCAATAAAGATATAATTTGTTTGTTACCTTCTTAGTAATAATCAGCTGCTTAATTCTCATTGCTTGTAGATATTCTTGTGAATTTAATAGCAGAAGGTCCGTTTACTTAAATACCCCATGTGTAAACTTTAATAAAAAGAATAAAAAATTAATATATAGGATAAGGGATCAATTTATATATATTATTGTTACCATTAGCAGTTCTAACAGTTAAAACCAAGAGATACTCAGTGTTGTTTAAAAGATCAGTTTCTTCAGGAACGAAGGCCCAAATAACACCATTAGGTCTGAGATCACATCTGAAAGTCTTAACGAATATTAAAGTAGGATTTCCATTATCAGCGAAATAGCAAATAAGTTCTTCTCCTGCAACTAATTATTAAATTTAGCTAAAGAAATTAATTTCAATGTAATCTGAGGGATAGGAATAATTCTTTCTGAATTTAAATTTCAAAACAATAGGACCACGAGTACCACCACAAACTTCAATAGGCTCTTGATATCTTTCTAATAAATTCAATTTGAGTAAAACAAGAGTCAACACATTAAAGTTAGTATAAGCTAAATCTTAGTCAATAATATGTCTTTTAGTTGAGTCACTTCCAACAACTTCTTATCTATTGTTATAACCAGTTAAATCCCAGAATGTTGTCAAAGTGAATGCTGTTCTCATACCGGCAGTTCCACTATTCTAAACTTGCATATCGAATTTAATAATTCCATCAATTACTGGATCATATTACTTAGACCAATCATAGATATATATTCTTCTTTCAGATGATACAATGTTACACTAAGCATCTTGTAGACCGCTAATGATTCTACAATAGTTATTCAAGAATAACCAATCTGCATCTGCAGCAGGATTTAAGCTTCCCCAATAAATTGAAATGTAGCCACCAATAGGGATTTTGTTGTAAGGTTGGTATTTGAACTATTTATTATAAAATAGAAAATGATTTAAGGTAAGTTAAAAATAAAATGCAAAATTACTGTGATTGTGTTAGGTTGGGAGATATATTAAACAGTAAATGCAAAATTCTTATAGTTTAGAGGATGAGGATTTGCAAAAGCGATATTGTTATAAGGTTAAATGTTTCTTTGTTCTCCACCAGCATAGGTATATAATTCGTAATCTACACCAGGTGTAATTTGGAAAGGCATATTCTTGAAATTATAAGTAATAGCTGTTTTTGCATTAGCACCTAAATTAGTTGTGAATTCTATTTCAAGCCATTTAACTAAAGGATAAATTCTCACTATAATTTTATATTAATGAAGATTTATTAATAATTAAATTATAATTCTTTTTCAATTTTAATTACCTGTTCCTACATTTGAAGTTGTTGTAATAGCTACTGCTGGGTTGGTAGGTTATTCAATCAGATTTTCTAAAGTTGTAGTTGTGATGATAACTCTATCTCTAGACAGAAGAGCTTAGGTTTGGGGAATATTATAATTCCAATTGACTGTCATTGGATCTCCTACTCTATGACCACCTGGGAAACTTAAAGCAGCTGAACTAGCTGTAGTAACACTATCAGGATTAGTATAAAATATATAATCACCTAAAAGCTCCAATAATTCATCAACACTACTTGTACCGCTGTTGAATTAAATAGCCTTCATACTTATTCTCACATAACTATTAAAAAAAATATATTTATAAATATTTCATAGATTAAAATTAATAAATTTACTAGTTTGCAGTTGAAGGCAATTTTATCTTAGGGAATGAAAAGAGGAATGTAGTACTAGGCCAAGTGTACTATTAAGGTTAAATTGTGATGGAAACAGGTGATGATTTATCAGTACCACCATATTATACATAGCAAAGGAATTTCAAACCACCACCACAATTAGTACAAATGCAATCTATTTCTTACCCATCTTTGATGAAACGATTATCTAGAGTAAAAGGAATCAACTACTGGTTGACTTCATTATATGTTTCTAGATATATTACAAATTTACCCCAATTAGCAGTAGTTGGAAGTGCATCATTCAAACCGACTGTAGTAGGCATTTAGAATCTTACTCTTAATATAGTATGGTGATTTATAGTAGTAGAACAAGAACAGAAGTAACCAAAATTATTCCAGTTGAAAGCCTTATTAACAAAGATCCAATCTTTCTTCACTGGAGTGGCAACTTATAAAATAGGAACATTCTTTAGATTAGCTGGAAAGCTTAAATAGTAAGTCCAAGTAGGTAATAATATGAAGTCTTGTATAGGATTAGATAATAATTACCATTTTTGATCTCTCCATGATCTGACATGAACATGCACAGTTGCTTTATTAAATAAAAACATTTAAATATTTTTAAAAATAATAACAATAAATTAAATTATAAATAATTACTTCCTGAAGCTATGGTAGTTTGAACGGGAGCATAGATATAGATATCACCAGCTTTAATGTAACAATTATAAGCCGCATAATCATTAATCCAGCATGCCAGTTCTTTAGTGACAGCTTATAATTAGATGGTCACACCAATATAACTTGTGCTGATTTTGAAATAATCAGTTTCTTTTGTAAGACCAGCTGCTAAAGTGATTGAGAATCTTAAAGGACAAGTATCTCCAGATTAACAAACTCTTTGGGTAGAGTATGGTTGCAACATTCTCATGACTAAATCAAGCTAATTGACTATATTTATTCCTGCAATAGTTAATGTACTCTATAATTCAGCAAAAGTGTTATCTTTGTAGAATTCTAAAGTGAATGATCCGGTTAGGCCTGCACTGGCTGGATTATCTACTATCATGTTAATTTTATAACTAGTACCTTAATTTAATGCCTATGTTAATTAGATGACAAATCCATTTTTAGTAGTATCACTAGCACAAGTAGATTAAATCTTAGAAAGACTTGTTTTATCTAATAAAGAGCAGGTAAGAGATGCTGGAATAGTATATTAAGCAGAAGGGAATTTTACTAATATCACATTACCTATAATTTGGTTTTATTACAAATCATAAGTAACTGAATATCTAACTGAAGTTTTTGCCTTATTGTAAGTAGAAGCTACTATAGCTTAATTTATCGCAAAGCTACCACCAGCTGATAACGGTTAGCTAATAGCTAAAGTAAATACTTTTCTTACCTTTCTATTTCTAATTTCTGTTACTATATAGCTAGAGTATGTGAATGTACCTAATTTTAATATCAATTCGATATTAATAATATACTTTACAATTAAATTTTAATTTACCTATAATTGGAGGAGTAAGAATACTAGTGACAACTAGATTGTAAGGATTAGGTAAGGGAGTAGTAGAAGTAATAGAGAAGTAAATGGCCTGAGATGTAAGGAAATCAGAATTAGAATTAGCAGATACTGTTCCAGTATTATATTATCTAGGATCAAATTCAAATTTAAGGATTGAACTATCATCTACTATTAGGTTGCTGGTAAGTGCGAGATTACTCATAGTAATCTATACAAGAGTTGAAGCAGTAGCTGGAAGGAAAGAAGGGGCAGGAAGAGCTGCTGTAGCAGGTGCATGAGAAAGAGTATAAACAGCATATCTAAATACTTACATGCTTGAAAGTACTCCTGAAGTAGAGCCTGACTTGACTGTGATTGAAACTTACTTATTGACTGTACTTGGGTTTAGAAGATTCTAGATATTTATATTTATATTTCCACTAGAAGCATAAAGAATTCTTATTCTAGAAGAGTTTTAGATGATAGATTAGCCATATAAGAGACGGTATTTCACATTTACTCCCAGATTTGCACCCTTATCTTTGCAAGTAAATGATTAGCCATTGAGAAGAGTTGATCCTAATTTCTAATCGAATAAATTTACTGTTGTTCCACCTTAGTCTTAAGTGATAGGAAATTCAATGTCAATAAATCCAAAACTACCACCAGAGTTAAACTAAACATTCATTAGAGTGGGTTTGTTGACAGATGCTTCATAGTTTTAGAATTTACTAGAAGAAGCTTTTGAAGCATATACTTCCATTTAAATAGAATCAGTATGAGTAATAATTGGAGCAGATGTATCTTGAATGGCCTTTTTATTTGTCTTATCTAAAGTGAAGTAATATACTTTAGGACTTGAAGGCAGAGTCCAAAAATATCTGTTAGATGAAGAATCACCAATACGAATTATTTCAATATCATAGACTTCACCAGCAATCAAATTATATTCTTAGAAAATTAGATAGGTTTTAGTTAATTTTTGGAAGTAACATTTACGAGAACGGTCCCTATTGTAAGCTTAGAAAGGTCTCTTGATGTTACATTTTAGTCTAATCTTATTGGTATACATAGTATCAATGTCTATATCAGTAGGGAAAGTGAACATTAACTAATCTGATGTATCAGAAAAAGCTTTTAATTTTAATCTAAATGTGAGTAATACATTGCTACCACCAACAGAGACATTACTTATATATTGTAATGAACCTAGAGATAGTGAGTTACGAGCAGTCATAAATGTTCTAGGTGTGATTGTATTTGAACTACCAACTTAATCGACTACTTCATAATATTAACTAATAGTATAAATATCAGTTAATTGAGTAGGTAGAGTAGTAAAAAATAATTTCATTGTAACTTAACCAGCGTTGTATGTTCCAATATCTATTAATTTAATTACAAAATCAATATATTTTTATTTAATTTAAGATAGAAATTTTACTTTGAATATAAATGTATTTTGTTGAAACAGTGAAAGTAGGCATTAAAGATAATTTAGAATAATCTATCATTTATGCGCTGAAGGTACCACTAATATTCGAGCTGAATTCTAATAAAATGTAACCATTAGAGAATGTTGTTGAAGTAGTAAATTATAAGAGTATTGTTTGATATTCAATAATTGCTAGTTTATTAATACTAATAGAATTAATTGATGTGGACACACTATTGGTTTGAGAAACAGTTTTTGTTTCAATGTTAAATCCATTACACATGGTTGCGATATTTGTTATTGAGGGAACTTAAGTTGAATCTTAGAAAGAGAACTACAATACATATGAGGCTGCACCCATAAAAGAGAAACCTTTATATTAATAAAAATAAAATTTATTAAATTTAATGAATATTTTTTTATTAATTACCTTAAACTTTAATAGTACTACCACTTAATACAGCAGAATATTATCCAGAGAAACTATTAGTTGGGGCTTAGAAATTCATTAAAGTAGCAGGGGAAGATCCAAGTGTCACTTAAAGATAACAAGTAGCAGGAACTTAAAGATTTGATTAGAATTTCAATTCTATCATATTAGGTGATTGCTTTTTAGCTGAGACTGAGTTAAAGGTAGAAGCTGTATTCTATGTAGAGCAATAGAAAGAGTGGTATTAGAAAACAACTTTAGCAGCAGTATAGGAAATCAGCTGATATGCAACAGTATTGGCTACAGTGAATTCTATTGTGGGAAGTAAGATGCTTAACATATTCAAAGTAATACTAGTAGATGCAACTGTTGTTACTGGGCAAATAACAGCTAAAGATATAGTGTCAAATGTGGAGGTACAAGATTGAGAATTTGCACCATCAAAGAGAATGCTGGGGGTTAGACTATCTTTGTTTAAAAGAGTCTATGAAGGGAAGTTGTCAAATAATAATAAAATTTTTGTGCCAACAGTATATTTTACCAGATTCTAAGTAATCGTGAATACTAGGTTATCCAAATCTTAAAGAGTTGATGATGTAATCGTTACTGCTTAAGCAGCTACTGTAGTGATAGCATCTGTTGTTTATGATACTGTTATTGTACTCTTGTATTTAATATAGGTATTAACTATATCAATTGCTTAGAAATCTATACTAATTGTAGTACCACCAACATATTCTTTAATGTTATAAATAATTATTGTTCTTGGAGTAGATGTTAAAGCATCTAACATTCCAGTTATAATAATTGTAGGAGAAGATATGGTTTGACCGTAATAAGTACCTGAGGTAACTAGCTAACAATAAAGTGGATCTCCTCCAGCAGAGCATTGTAAGCTTGCACCAATTCTCTAGATAGGTGGAGGTACGCTAACGCTATTAAGAGTAGCAAAATAAATAGTATTCGAGCCAATTAAATTTGTAGGAGCAGTAAAAGTAATTTAAATTACGGTTGGAGCACCATTTGAAGTGTAATAAGGTAGTGTTAAAGAGGGAGTAGTAAAAGGGCTAGGGGTGTAAGGAGTAGGTGATCCTTAATACCAAGTATTATATACATGGCCGACGACAACATAAACATTCATTTTTGGAGTAGTCTATGGCTTAGCTGGTAATCCGACATTTTCCAAAATTAGGTTATAAGAACCAGAATTAATTGTATCTCTCAAACGCACTATCATGATATTACCAATTCCAAAATATTCAGTAGCTGCATAGGGTGATCCTTCTACAAAAGTAGCTGAATTTAGATCATATCCTATAGGTAACTTAAATACTATTCTATCGTTAATACCACTAAATGAATTAGCGGCCGCACCAACAGAAATAGAATTGAAGTCAAATCTTGCTGGAGATGCAAAATTAATAGTTGCTGGAGTTATTGGAGGGTCAGCAGAGGGAGTGAAAGGTGTAAGGATATTTCTAAAAATAGAGGCTTCTATTAATGTTCCATCAGGATTAGTAGTGTAAACTTCTATTGAAATTTGGCCAGTAGCAGCAGATTAAGTAGGTAAAGTAATATCATTAATCAATAAAGAAATAGCACCATTAAGCCCTCCACTTAAACGCTAAGAAACCATAACCTTTCTGAAATTAGATTCAATAATACATTTTTATGCTACTGTAATGCCATATTTACTAGTGCAGTCAACTGTAGAGCCAGGTACTAAACCGGTCTTTCCAAGAAAATCATTAAACAATAATGTAGTTCCATCTTCAGCGTATTTAGGGAAAGCTACTACAATTTTTCCGTTTGATGGAACAGCATTAGTAGTTTAAACAGTAACTATCAAATCAATTACTTTTCCAGAGTTTTCAAAAGTTGTTTCTAATTTTGCCAATAGTGAGAAATTAATAGCTGGATAGATTGTGAAATATACATCAGTTAATGTTCCTAAGTTGTTTGAGTTAGTTACTTAGAAAAAAGTTTCTTTAGGAGGAGATTAAAAATGTAAACCTTATTGAACTCCATTTTCAATTGTAACATAAACTTTATACCTGTATTTTATAAACAATTATTTAAATTAGTAGAATGTAAGGATAAATTCATAAAAAGAATAAATATTAAATACAATTATGAAGAAGTAAGAGGGGTATCAACTGGCCCATATATTCTTATGACTAATGGAGATGCTTAAGTAACTTTACAAAGAGCTGATTCAATATTATCAAAACCACAAGTAAGATAGGTTGTTGAAGCATCTACATTATTATCAGGGAACTTAAGATAGATGTAATCAGTTTCAGATAGAGCC
Source organism: Tetrahymena borealis (assembly GCA_000260095.1). Lineage (NCBI taxonomy): Eukaryota > Ciliophora > Oligohymenophorea > Hymenostomatida > Tetrahymenidae > Tetrahymena > Tetrahymena borealis. Next base: position 72,035 of record JH651254.1, on the reverse strand, counting down.
ATACCTGGTTGAAGGAAGAAATTAAATTCTCCGTAAGTATCTTCTCTAATCGAATTAGTGTAATCAGCCTAGGATTTAACAAAGTAAGTAGAATCATAATTAGAGATATCAGGACCTGCTGTAGTGAAGGAAGTTAATTTCATTGTCCTACTAGCATCTTAGTATATCTCAACTTTGAATGGAGGTGCAGTTTTAGCTGTACTAGGGTTAGTAGCCCAAGCTTCTATTTAAATAATTTGCCCAACAGCAACATTATCATAATTACTGATAGACACAGTACTAGCTGAAGAAAGAACACATGAGATAAAATCAACAGCAGCAGGGAAAGGATATGCTAAAGTATCTGAACAATATGGTTCAGGAATATAATTAGCTGGGAAAATGAAATCTACAACTCCTTAATTCTTCTATAATGCAACTGGTAACTTCAATGTAAAGATATACCTAGTCATCTAATTCTTAGGGATCTAATTATTAATTAATAATTTATATGTAAGAGTATTTCATAAAATGTAAAATAAAATGATTACTTTAGTGACATCAGTATAATCAGGTGCAGTAATAGTAAAATCACCTGCAGATGGAGCAATAGGAGTAACAGGATTTAAGGCTGTAAAGTATCTTTTATCCACAACTACTCTATTCTTAACATAGTAGCCTGTTAGCTGAACTGTTGAGCTTGATATCTTCACATTTTCTAATTTTTGTACTTATAAAGCAAAACTATTACCTACAGTCACATCAGCATTATATTTCCAAATAACCCAATTCCATCCTTGGAGTAATCTACAAGTACCAATATTACAATCAACATTTAGAGGTTATTTATTGAAAGCATATGAAGGGAATTCAATAATAAAGTAATCATATTTTTCAGGGGCTGATTCAGCATCAATTTACTTTTATATAATAGTGAATACATAATTGATGTTATTTTCATTTGGACCAGCTCCCGTACCACCCATATTAACTAGTGGATAAGGAGCACCTACAGTCACATCAGTAGCAGCAGGTCTATGTAGTGTATATAAAAGAATAAAGTAAAAACTTTAATAAAAATTTTAATTATTTACGTATTGACATATTTAAAACTGAAATCATAGTTAATTTAAGAGGATACTAATGAAGCACCAGAATAACCTTCAAGAATCATGTACACATGCCTATCATCAACGGTTACATTTGGATTTACTATTTCATCTATTGAAATGACATAAGAAGTACCAGCTGAGAAAGTAATACCTGAAATTGTGATGGTTGCATGAGTAAGTGTAGGCTTATCACCAAAGTTTAATTTGCAAGTTAAAGCAGTTTGTACAGAGCCATTAGTGTATTAGCAATTAATAGGGACGCCACCAACTTGAGCAGATTTTCCAGTTCCTAAATCTTCATCAAATAAATCATTTCCCTCTTGGTCAACAACAGGAACATATAAAATGAAATTATCACAAGTAAATTTAGGCCTGACATAAATATCAATAACAGTTCTTTCTTTAGCATTATTAATTAAAGTAGTAGGCTCAAAGTGGAAGAAAGTATTTTTAAGAGGTAGATAAATCTTTCTGGTGGCAACTGAAGGAACAGCACCAGGGAAAGTAATTGTAAATTAATAGAAACCAGAAGTACTAGGCATAACAACACCATTAGTACCTGTATAATGATCAATTGTGCTAATACCTATTACAATATAGCTGCTTGCCGCAATAGGCTATCCTACGGCAGGATTAAATAAATCCAAATAAGCTTAAATTGGAGTTTCTATTGTTACTAAATTCTTTAAATTAAAAATATAGAAAAAGTTGATTTTGTTTGATGTTTATTTTCTAAAAAAAGTAATTAAGAATAATAAATAAAAAAAGGGAAGATAATTAATAAATAATTTACTGATCCATTGATGGTACATGTACGAGCGGGATATTTATTATTATAATAAATAGATAGATCCCAGTAGCAAAATAGTTATGCATCTGTTTATATAGTGAAGGAAGCAGGTAATTATACAGTTATTGTAGAACCTGCGTTTAGATTAGATGGTACTTAAACTCTAAATTCTAAAGGACCTATATCAGTAGTATATAATTTGTTACGAGTCATTTAGAGTTTTTCCCAATAACTGATTGTGGTGGCTGCAATTAGATTAGGAGAGTTTTTATTTCCAACTGCTACCAATAAATTAAGAGGCAATTCGTTTTTGTACCATTATTTAACTGTCCATTAAGCTGGGCTTGCAACAGTAGGATTTTAAACTCTAAAATTAACTACTAAAGTTGTACCGTTTCTCTATTATAAAGCAGGCGTATAAAAATCTAATTTAAAAGGACCGAAATCATGAACTAATAAATAATCATTAACTGCAGGACTAGCATTCGTAACCAAATCACATTTGAATTGATATCCATATGGATCAAAGTCAGAACCTTTCAATAAAGCATTTCTACAAATAGATTCTTTTTATAATCCCTTAAAGTCGAGTGGAATAATAATTTATATACATCCACCATTAGGAATATCACGAATAACAACATAAGATATAGTGTATTCTGCTACTTCGCCTTAGACATTACTAGATGTTGTTATGGTTATATCAGTTGCAGGTATTGTTAGTTCTACCAATGATTGAGTAAAATCTTTAATTTAAAATTTAGCCATTAATCTAGATCTCCAATAAGTATATCCAAAAATTTATTAAGCAGCTGGAACAAGTGCTCTATAGGGTGGAGTTTTCATTTGAATTTAACCTTTTAAATTATTATAAAAGATAAATTAATTTTGTAAATCTAACTTAGATTAATTAATTACCTGTATACATAGTGTTTTTGGCAATAGGGCCTGCTTAAAATATTTTTATTAAAACTTGCTTATTTGAATCGTAGCTGTCACAATTTGCATAAGCTCCATAATCAGCAGGATTTAATGTGCATGCTGCAACATCTGGCATAATCCACATACTTGGGAATTAAAATAATATATGATCACCTCCTTATAAATCATGCTAGCCTGAGTGAAAGCAAACTTAAATCCAATCTAGAGTATCTATGTTAGTAGTACTTTAGAATGTTGGAGTACAAGTAGCAGTTAAATCATAAAATAATGGCTTTTAATGGAATGTATGTGATTAAATTGTATTTGTCATATTTACTAATATATAACTGTTCTCATAAATAGGCGTAGTTGTTCCTGTGGCTATTTTTACAATTTAATATTGTAAATTCTATTGAAATAATAATAAATTTATTTACTTAAGGAAGTTGTTTCCACACGCATATTTACTTGCAGCAAATCTTTAGCTTAAGTTGGATTAAATACATCAGGAATATGAATTTCATAAGTACCTGGTATCATTGTATTAAAATATCTAATAATAATCTAAGTAGGGTTAGGAGAAGTACCAAGATAGAGCTTACAGCTGATTCTATCGTATCCTGTCATTACTGGAATATTCTTTCCTTCACATGGCACTTCAGATCTCTAAGGCAATCCAGTTCCTTGAATTCATTATTAAAGTTAATAAATTTTATAAATAAAAATTAATTAGTTTATTTAATTTACCTAATGAAGGACTAAAACCATTAGGGAAATCTGAACTGATATAAGTGGAGAATTCAAGAATTATCAGAGTTTAAGAAACTGAAGTGATAAGATGAGCAGGGATGTTATTATTGTTAGAGAACCTGAAAATAAAAACTGTTCTACCACAGATATTAGTACCTCCTCCAAAACATTTAGTATCGGTCGTATCAGTTACCAACTTATTAATACTCCAAACGACAAACTCAGTGAATGAGGGTGCTAAGTTACGATAAGCCTTTTAAGTTTAGACTGTGTTAGAACCATCAGTTATTGATGCAGATAATATATAAGTATCAGCTTAATTAATTAAAAATCCATCTCTAGTGGTTGAACTATCATCATTACCTCTATACCCAATAACTAAGGTATATTAAACATTTGCTATTACACCATCAATAGAATTAGATTTAGGAAGAAGTAAAGTTACAGTCTAACCTGCGATAGTACAGTCTTCAGCTATATCTCCATTTATAGTGCAATAGAGATATCCTTTCATTGTTTGAAAATTCATATGGTAAATTGTTAGATCTACATTAGTAGGTTAACTTACACCACCACCAAAATTAACTTACATAGTACTACCCTTTGCAAATGATATTGGAGAAGTGAACTCCATTTTAAAGTATCCTCTCTCCCCTTATCTTGCAAGTCTATCTGTAATATAGAAACTCTACCACAATGCAGTTGTAGGGAATATACTAGGGCCAGCAACATTTAAAGCAGCTAATAAATAGGTGTTACTTGTAAAATTGATTACAGTCTGTGATATAATTAAATAAAAATTAAAAATTTTTTAAGCCAATAAATTTAATATTACATGTGAAGCAGTCTCATCATTAGAAGTGATATAGTAGTTGCCAGGATTCCAAGTACTACCTTATATGGCAGGATTTGTAGCTCTGAAAATGACTGAAATAGATGTTTCTTGGGCAACTTTCTTAAACTAAGAGATTTATATATAATTAAAACCTGCATTATTAACTATCTAGCAGGATATACTACTTTATATGGTAAGTTGAGAGATACCAGTCAAACCTTACTAAATATTACATTAAGAATTTATTGCTTTAAAATAAGGTGTGCCATTAGGGATCTATATATTAAATTAACCTCCTTCGGGCACCTCTCTACAGTTTGTAAAATCAATTCTATTTGTTAACAAAAATTTAATAAGATATTTATAATTAAAAATAAAAAACTTACTTATAAACAATTTCAGCTTCCCATTCCATGTCAGTTGCAACTGTACGGACAGGCGCAGGAACAATATTAGGTAGAATAGAAATATTAGTAAAGAGAATACCACCATCTTTATATTAAGGAGAAATGGCCCATTGGAGGTAGGTTATTTTTAAACCAGATTGCCAGAATTTACCTTTTAAAACGACACCTTGATTAATACTTATATTGTTGTTTGGGCCAAAATCAATAATATCATTAGCATTTTTTACATTATAAAGATAGAGATTACTACCAACAGCTACATTTGTATTTATTCTTATAAGGTAATATGTTTCTTTTGTTGTGTAAAAGTCTATGTATACAACAGTACCAGAAGAAGCACCAAGAGTGTAAGTAATCGACTAAACTGCAGCTTTTCTATATGTGTAACGATAGCTAGGGAATATAATGATGATATAGTCTCCTGCTTTGAAGGGAGTACTGTAGAAAGTACTACCTAAATCCCATGTAGCATATAAACATATTTCTTTACTTTAGCCTACAGGATTAGCGAATGTAGGAGCTGCTTGTAGAGCGGTGTTAGCTGCAGGGGTAATAGGTGAAGGATTATTAATTGAATTTACTACTTTTACATAAATAGTGTTTAAGATATAAGGATCTGTTAAATCAGCTGTGTATGAAGAGTTTATAGTAACATAGCATTATTTTAATACATCTTCACATAGACGAATGTTGGGTACATAGATCTAAATAGTTGAACCTCCACCTATATTTGTCGAAAAACCTCTAACTTGTAAAATTACATTTTAAATTTAAGACCCTTTAAAGACATAACATCTTGCATTTGGGTGATTAGAATTAGAGAAACCTGATAAATCACCATTTATAAAAATACTACAAGGAACATTAACACTTGTCTAACTTACTGCCATTGTTTAGCCTAATTGAGAATCCCACTTTGAAGTATTTTCAGAAAATACTGTTGTAGTTGTCATATTGAAATTGATAGCACCTTCATAAGGAATGTTTAAAGCTTTTATTTAATATACAAATTATAAATAGGGATTCATTAAAAATTAAAACAAAAAATAGATAATAAATAGTAGGCTAATAAATTATTAATAAGAATTACCTGTAACAAGTGTAGCAATAATAACATTATCTACGTCTCCACTTTAAGAGCCAGTGGTTGTTACTGAAGCTGTTGTGAAATTAGGAATAGGAATATCCATTTGATAAAGATCTTGTTCTAAAGGGACATCAACATAGTGAGTACCAGCTAAGAAAGTCAAGACCCTAAATACATATTTACCTCCAAATGGAGGCATTATAACTCTGTCAATAGAAATAGGAAGATCACATTGTGCTAAGCCATAATTAGGAGGGAATTTAGCATAATTTGTAGCTTTAGGAGTTTTAAATTAATAAACATGTAAACTATATTTAGGTCTTGAAGCAGCGATATCATCAAAAGCAGGATCATTACCAAACAAAACACCAGGCTTGTCTCCCTGTTGAAAATAGTTAGTCCAATCAGCATTTTTATTTCTCCATAATAATGGAATTTATATTGAGATTTCATGTTAAGTTGTGGAAGTAGAAAGAGGTAATTCATTTTATGGATTAGGATAAAGTCTAAAGTCAAGAGGAATTTATGTACTAAAAGTACCATTGGTCATAATACTAAAGAAATCAATTTATACAAAATTTAGACTATTAACTTCAGAGATAGAAATACTACCTGCTTAGTCATTTTCATCTATCACATAATATTGCAATACACTTGAATCATAAAGGTAGGTCTTTATAATAAATGGAGAGTATTGAGCAGCTCTACCTGGATTGACAGCATAGATTTTAACTTAAATTTCCTATGAGTAGAAGGTCTAAAAGTTACTTATAGTTAAAACAGATAGACTAGTTACACAGCTTACATTTTCTTATCCAGCTTAAAATTTATATATTTTTATTATTAATTAAGTAAATAATAAAAAAAGCTTAAAAATTTACCAATTGGAGTTAAACCTGAAATTACTCTACAAGTTGAATCTAAACCAAACTTTCTAATATTAGGATCAGTGCTAGTTGCACTTAATTCAGGGAAGTATATTTCGATTTTACCAGGGTTAGGAATTGTATTAGTAGGAGTAAACAAGATAGTGTAATCTATTCTCAAGTTCATATTCAAGGGATTACCTGAAATAGAGATTGATTTAATTTATCCAGGATTGATTGTTATACCATTCATCGAGTTATAGAAAAGTTAGAGAACATTTGAAGTGCCTATTGATTATAATAAATAATAGTTTTTTTAATTTTTAGATTAAAAAAGTTTATTAAATTTACCAGGAAAGAGGCATTCTAAAACAAATTAATTAAAGAAACCAGTGGCTGTAGGATTTATGATATTCTTTATCTATAATGTGTATGTATTTGGAGCTAATTCTGAAGTAATTCCACTAAAAATAAGCACGTTATCACCATTATTATCACAAGTTAATAGTTATGAAGTGTCAACTAAAGCACAAGAAGTTGTACCAAATGTATAAGCTGAAGGGAATCTCATTCTGAACCAAGTTAAGGCAGGAAGAGTCACAGTTGTACTGAAAGTGATTTTATAATTTGTGATGAAACCACCTAGATTTGAACCATCATTAGAAATAGTATTCTAGTTACTAAGTATATAAGGATCACTATAAATTACTTTGCCAAAGCTCAAGTTTTCATCTACTTTTGTGCTATCGATGAAAGTCTATATTTAGAAGTTTCCTGAAGCTCTATTAGCACATCCGACAGGATTACGAATAAATTTGATGGTTATTTATACAGAACCTGCATTAATGGCATCTGAAATATTGTATATTTCTAGATATCTTCCAATGTCATTCCATCTAGCAGAAAGATAGTTGGAAGTAAGAGTTCCATCAGTCGTTTAGAACAAATTTCTTTGGAAAAGTGTGACTTAGTTGAAACGAGTCTTAATAAATGTAAATTAACCAAAGTCACTTAAGCTCAAAGCAGGGTTTCTACTTGGATCATCAAATGTTGAAATAGGGAATGTTATTCTGATAACACCAGTATCTAAAAAAAAATAAATAATTTAACTTGATCAAATATCAATTCTTTTTCTTATTTATAAATCAATTCTAAACTATAACTGTATATACATGCAATCCTTGAATAGAATATTCAAATAAAATATCAAATTACTTGAAGTAGAAATTAAATCATTTTTATTTTATTCTTATCTATACAAACGATTGTAATCAATTTACTAATTAAATAAATATTTAATATTACTTGCTGGTAATCTAGTAGAAAGACTCAGGTAAAATGTGTATGAAGATGTAGCACTGTCATTCGTCCTTTCCATTTGGATTGGATTTGCATTATCAGGATTGATCACACCTTTTCAATATTACATATTAATTAATAGGCAATTAAATATAAATCTAAAATATGTATTAAATTCAAAGAAATAAACAAAAATCTTTTATAAATCTCAAAGCAACGAAGATTCATTAATTGCGATAGATTATCATGTAAAAAAACTATTATAAATCCTTTTTTAACCATTTATTTCTGATTTTTAATAAGAAAAGCTATCAAAAAAAACATACCTCCATATACGCAAATGTGGTAAATAAAGATAGTGATAAGAGACTTGAGTAAGGCAATCATCTCAAATACTCTTATAGTGGTAAATCAATATTTATTAATCTTATGTTTCTATAAAATAGATTTTATTCTTTATTGATTTATGTTCGTTAAATAATCTTAAAAAGCTTATTATTTCTTCTTATTTTGTTTAATTGTTCTCCTTAGAAATTGATTTTTTATAATAAGTAATATATATGTAAATCACTGTTTTTATTATCTTTTTTCTTAATCTTTTAAGATATATTTTCATTTCAGTATATACTTGAAAGAATCTTTTTCTTATCTCTAAAATGCAAGCAAAATTAAACAAGCATACAAATAGTCATACAGATAAACAAATAAATTCTAAGCCAAATGATTTTTGTTTGGCTAGCACTGATGTAACTTTCAATTATCAAATTACCTCAAATTCTTAAAGCTATATAAATTTCATTCATTTACGCCCTCATAGTTATCAGATTATTTTTTTAAATAAATTTTGATTAGTCGAATGATTATAAAATTCATTTTTTACCTGAATTATAATAGTCAAAAACTCAGGCAATTATAACTAAGCAAAGTAAAAATCTTAATCTTAAGATATTTTTTTAGTTAATCTTAAAGAAACCTTTGTGCAAGAAATATATAATCTTACTGGAAAAAGTTTCTTTATAAGTTTTTACTTTTTTCTTATTTATTCATTTAGTTTTTATAATCAAGAAAACTAACCCTACTATATGATAATCTATTTTGTAATTAAATCTTATTTCCAATTTAATTTATGTAAACCAAACTTTCTAATATAGATAAACCTCAATTTATTTATAACTTTCTATAAGTAATCATAGGTAATCTTGACTTATTAAAAATTGATCATAAATTCTACCTATTATTATATATTATAATCTGCCAAATAAAATATGAAGTATCATTATTAATATAAAATAACCTTCACTATTTCACCTAAAAATATGAATTTTAATAATGAAAATTAAATAAAATAAAAAAAATTTGCCAAAAAAGCTTAAATTTATTGAAAAATACTCATAAAATTTAATTCTAACTTGATTTTTTGAAATTTTAACAATATATATTATGAAAAATAAAAGAAATTCTCAGAAATAAATGTAAATTTGAATTAATAATATAGTTCAATTTGAGAAAACTAGGATATTTAATAGTTTTACAATAACAATCCAAATTAATATTTTTTAGGTAATTATTAAATTAGTTTATTTTTATCAAATGATCATACTTACTATATTTATGATCACTATAAGTAATATATATGTAGGTCTTATTAACTTGCCATTCATCATATCACCTCTGAACCAGTGAGGTATTTAAATCTCTTCTCTATCAGTTTAGAAACGAACAGACACGATTTACGATGTTTCCATTAAGTCAGGATTTACAAGTTAATTATTTTCTCCAACAAAGTAGGCAATATATTCAGAACTATCCATTAGATCAGTAAATGTAAATATATTTGTTATATTTTACTATTCTTCAGGGATATTATCATTAAATTCAAATTTATATACTTAATAAAATTATTTTTAGAGATAATAATTGGTTGAATTTAGACCATTCTTTATTTGGTTAGATGTAGGAGGTTAAATATTTGCTAATTATACAATACCATAACCAATTCCTTTGAATTTTAAAGACACTATAAAAGTAGCTGACTCTTCTGTTTTATTGAGCAATACTGGAGTATATTTAAATTCTTGAGGAATTACGATTAATTCATAAGAATGTTCAATAATTTTAAATGTAGGATCTAGGATTTATTTCTATCTTCCAGTGCTTAGCTCACTTTATAGTAAACTGAATTAATTATCTAGGAGATATACTTTTTCAAAAGGACGTGGTTCATCAGATGTCTTATTTTGTAGAAGTATAAATGAGTAATCAATAGGAACAGATTCAATTAAATCTAAAACTTCTTATTCAATTACTCCTGGAATTGTATATTTAGAAGGTTTTTAAGTTATTATAAATCTTTCAGGTGGAATAGATGTGATTAAACCAAAAGCATTTAAGAGAGTATCATCAGGAACAACATCAGTTACTCTCAAAGTAAAAGAGCAAGGGTTATGTTTTTTAAGAGTTTTGAAATAGAAGCTTTAGACTGGACTGACATTATTTGAGAGATCCTCAACAAAGAAATAAAGTTAATACTCTGTTTACTCTTCTAATCCTTCAAAATGAAGGTAAGAATCGTAGTAAATGTAATTCTTTGATACAGGAGCTATATAGCTTGTATTTCTTGTAAACAATTCCAAGACATCACTTTATCTTTAATTGGCTTCTCTTAAATGAGTATTCTTTAATTCAATTGAAGTCGGCATTTCAGTACCCAAAAGAGTTAGCATGCTATAAACTGTTATACTTTCATCACAAGATATGCGGATGTACATGTATGTCCTATCCATGCTTTCGATATAATAATTAATCACATTTGGTGGACGGTTATCTACTTCAAGAATTTCAAAACTAAGTGTAGTATAAGGCATAACGTAGATATTTTTATAGTAACTATCTAATTCAAATTGTAAATAACCTGAAACGGCTTTTTCTTTTGTTGTATAGCGGAATTTTGAAGATATTTCACCAGGATTAAATATAATTTGAGGAGGATCAAATACTAGTTCTGAGTCTTATTGGTGATCAAAAGAATATACTGAAATTGTGAGAACTTTACTTGCTGGTTGATTTAATCTAATTTCAATTGGAAGAGAAGTGGCCAATAATGCTGTTCTAGACACTGTAGTTTAGAGAATTGCTTTCAAAGAATTTGCATAGGGTTTAGCGATCAAATTAAAATTACTATCTGGTATGTCTGAGAATTTATTTGCAGCTAATGTTAATATAAAATTAATAATGAATATTGATTTCTCTAATGAACGTGGAGAAAATAAAAAGAAAATTAATAAAATCTATAATATTCACTTTTTTTGTTACATATAAAGCATCTCCTTTATTAAATTAAGAATTTATCAGAATTATTAAATTGACGCTAAAATCCAAATGATTAAATTTTTCTTTTAAAGATTTTGATCTCTCAATCTAATTTCTGTAAAGATAAATGTGAGAAAGAAAAAAATATTGTTAGAAACTTATCTAACATATTACCCACTTTCTTTATGTTTTTTATTTGGGGAATCTTAAAGATTTACATAAAATAATAAAAATGATTGTATTTTTTCATAATATTTACATGAAGCTTCTTTCTTTGTCCAAAGAATCAGTTTTTATCCAACTATAGCTTAATCAAGAGGCTTTATTTTGAAGTATTGTTTCTTTCCTTTTGTAGGGTCAAATACTATAACTGGGGGGATAAATTCAAAGTTAGCTAGATAAGGAATTGCAGTAACTAAGTAACTCACCGCAATTTCAAGTTCAATAGAGATTTCATTTGAAACTACACCTTTGGGTAAATCTGGAATTGATCCAACTATAATTTGGAATCCTTTTCTGAGAAATGAAAGAGTTGTCTATGTTGAAGTTAGCCCAGATGTCTCAGATTTTATCACCTTTTAATAATCATCACATAAAATTAAAAAAAATTGAGGTTTATAATTTTTACTTAATTAGTTTGATCAAATATTTGAATTATGAAATTATCAGTTGTTCCTGGAACTGAAGGGTTTTCAACACCATCAATATAATAGCATAACTTAGCTAAATTATTTGAAGTTTTTCCTGAAATTTATCCTGTAATTACTAACCTCTTTTAATCATTTTATGTTAAACAGGTAGGAGAGGATATAGATTGATCATAGTATAATTCATTATTGCTATGTTCTGGAGTAATAGAGCAAGCATATATACCTTTTTAAAATTAATCTTCTTATTTAAAATGATAACTTTATTATAAATTTTACTTTTGAATGGGAATTGTGAAGGGAAATAAATATAAACTGCATCATTTGCTGAAATAAGATCAGAAGTTTGTACACAGAAAGTATATCTTGCTCTTGCTTATAATGCATTAGAAGATGTCTCAATCTTTACTAAATTCAAATTATTAGGAGTCTTTTTTGTATTGACTGGCCCTATATCAGATTTATATTGCAAAACCTCATCACCATGAATTATTTAACCAACTATATTAGTTGTTCCTTAAATAGGATTCATGATGTTATTCAATTTAATATCTATAGGGACATTTGCTGGAATTGAAGAATCAATTGGAATACTTACAACTCCATTTTAAACAGTGCATTACATTTCAACTCCATTCACAAAGCAAGAAACCTTTAATGATAATATAAATAAATTAAATAAATAATAGAATTTTATATTATTTACTGTTGATTTTGCAGATGACAGATTGGAAGGATATAAAGTAGTATCAAACTTAAACTATATAGTTGATCCTGCTTAGATGTCTTTTGATGGAGTTATTTTCATATTATAAGTAGAGAGAGAGCCTTCATTCTAAGGACTGAATTCGAAAGTACTTCCCATTAAATCTGGTTGAGGTTTATAAGTGAATTTAAGAGAAGTGTCTGTAGAGTCAGTAGTATCAACATTTTTACTGTCATAAATAGTATAAGCTGAGAACAGAGAAGTGACAAGTGTTGTTGTTGGATTAGAGAAGGATTTATAGTATATTGTAAGCGATGTCTTTGCTGGCCAAGTAAATTGAGGAGTTATTGTTAAAATGTAATAGCCAGATGAAGGGCCAGACCAATTAGAAGTATAAATCAAAGAGTTAGGAGACCAAGAACCTAATAAAATTTGAAATATTTAATAATTAAAAAAAATAATTTAAAATTCACCTGTTATAGAATTAGGTTTAGGGAGAGGAAGAGTAGTGAGAGCTTTTTCAAGATAATTAATTGGGAATTTCATGATAATAAAACCTCCTTATGGAAGTTCAGTGGTTGACTAAATAGTGAAAGTATAATCAGATATAACATTTTAGAAATAAGATGTTCCAGAAAGAGAAAGATAAAGGAATGATGGATCCCTTTTGTTCAAGAAAGTTATCTAAGGGAAATAGCCTTCATTGATTGCATAAGACAAGGAATTTGTAATTGTAATCTTAAAATCTGTAGGATCTGTTATTTTTGCATAGGAAGGATGATTTCTTGTACCAATAATATATACTTAAATGTTAGTATTTTCTGTAATTTACTATACAACATTAATTTAAAATCCAGTAGAGCTTAGAGATGACTAGCATGATGCTTAATTTAAAAGAGTAGAATCACTAACTTAACATATTTCTTTAGGAGAGGCATTACCGAAATTAGGATATGATAAATCTGGTCTATTAGGAAGAGTGACTGTTATCTAAGAGCCTGCAGGTATATTGTATGACGGAGTAAATGTATAACTATAAGTCACATAACGCTCATCTGCAAAGTATTTCGAGACAGTCATTCCAAGTAAAACGAAAGAACCAACATCAGGATTTAAGATAGGACCAAATTTATAATCACGTATAAATTACCTAGATGTTGAATAAGTCTTTAATGTCAAATAATAAGGTGCAGTAAATTTATAAGCAGCGTTTCTCATTTAAGTTATACGAAGAACATTAAATCTGTAATCGAATGTTGGTGAACCAGCCCAGTAACCACAAGGAACAGTATTTTTATTTAAAAAGAATATTTGGTTAGTCTCTTCATAAACCCAAATATCCATTGGTAAATTACCCAAAGTAGCAGAGATTGAACCATTATCTTTAATTTCGAATTCTTTTGGCATTTTAAGAACAAAGTAAATTCCAGGAGTGAAGATTAACATAGGATTATAAAAACCATCAAAACAACCTCTATAGGTATTGGTAGTGTCATAGAGTTAATCAAAAGTAAATATCCATTCTGAATATGCACCGACTACATTTGGAATTACATCAATCTTGGTAGTCCTCCACGAATCAAAAAAATATATGCCTGAATAACCTAAAGCGAACTAACTAGATCCAATAATATCAAATTTAGTTCCATCACCATTAACTTAGAAGGCTCCTACATTAATGAAGCCAGCATTATTGTAATTAGGACCAGGAATATTTAATAAATGTATTTCAACTTTAGTACCAGTGGAAATAGATTAGAAATTAGAAACTCGAACTGTTACAGGATAGAAAATAGAGTAAGCAGTAGAAGGAATAATTTAACACTTTAGTTTCTCATTTTATTTAGGAATAACTCCTCCATATGTTTTGCAAGCAAAAGGTGTAACAGGAATAGTAGAAATCAAATTCAGTTACCATCCATTATAACCAACCAAATAATCTCTAGTATTGAATTAAATATCAATATAGCCAATAGGATTCTTTAAATTAGGATCAGAGATACCTACGGAAGTATCATATCCTGGAGGTATATTTCTTGGAGAAATAAATTCTACAATCACACGAGCTTCTTACCCATTTTCATGTTCTTGTGTAGTTATCTTAAACTAATCTCCAGCAGTAGTTAACAAAGCAGGTTTAGTTGTAGCATCTTAGTTAGAATATTCCTAGGTTACTTTGCCATTCTTATCTTTAGAAGTGATAAATACCTAGAAACTGTCATCACCTGCAACTGCAGGCATCTTAACACCATCATTATTATTAATCGCATCTAAAAATGTTTAATTAAATGAGAGATTTAAAAAAATGAATAAGAAATTACTTATTGTAGTGAATGAAACTAAACCGCATTGTCCATTTAATCCTTAAAATCTGTTTGTATTAACAAAGATTTTTCTATCAGAAGTGATTTAACAATATTATCCATCAACATCAGTTTGATAGATATGATCTACATTGCAAATATTAGTACCACCATTTGGAATATCATATGCTTTTATTATCATTAATAAATTTATTATTTATTTCATTATTTTATTTCGTTTAAATCTTTACTTAACGGCATCCAAATTTAAATTTAAGTTGATTATGTATCATCTGTTTAGGGGTGACTCGTTCTGGGAATTAGTCTCATATTTAACTCTGCATAATCGTTAATTCCTGCTCTTCTATCTTCATGGCTGATAGTATTTCTATACACTCTAAAGAGATTAGGGAATGGAATATAGCCTCCAACCCATGTTCTACCATTAGCAGAGTAGTTAAGATCATGGATTTCCAATTCGTTGGATGAAAAAGTTCTACATATCCAGTGCTTTGTCCATCCTGAATCATAAGGATTTAAGATTAAGAGTTCAATAATAATTAAACCAGTTGAATATTATTCTCTAAAACTAAAGTTAGTAATTTCTATTTTCCAGTTAGAAGCTTACCTTAATATAGTGCATTTAATAGCATTTTAAATATTATTAAAATCTTTAAGCACAACTCCCATTTTTACTCTACAGCGTCTAATTTCTTAGAATTCAGGAGGCGCAATTAAACGAATAGTTTGCATTTCATTTGCTCTTGTGTATATGTATAAACCTAGCCTATAAATTACTTCTCTGTTTTGAGGATTGTCGTGTGCAGTAGTTTCCAAAACAACGCCACATTCAGTTTGAATTGGAGATATATTATAAGATGTTCTCATAATGACAGTTCTTTTGTCATTATATACCCAACCTCTTTAAAGGGATTTAGGGTTTGTGTAATCATATGTAAACGGAGGATTAACTCTTGATCCTTATATATCAACTGCATAGAATCTATTAATAATTGGTATGGGAGTAGTATTGGGAGGGATTGGTGGCTATGGTGTAGTATAGGTAAAAATATTATTCGAAAATACTACCCAACGTGATTAAGATAGTTGAGTACAAGCTACTCTACCATGAGGAATTGCCCAAGGTAAATAATTATGTTAATAGCATCTCTAGGTATATGTCATTTCATAAGGGTAAGAATATTAAACTACTACAGCACTTCTTAATCTACTTAATACCATATCAAGTGGATAAATGTTAATGGTATTATTACCAATACCTTAATTCACATAATTAGTAGTATGGGAAACCATAAATTTACTAGAATCGAATGGAGCAGGTGGAATTGGTTCTAAAAATTCTGGAATTAAATAATATCTCCATTATCTGTTGATAGCTTTTTAATAAGGAAAGTTAAGTTTATAATAAAATAATTTTCTAAAGAATGAAATAATTTTACCATAAAATGTGCCATCTGATTGTTTTTATTCTATGGTTATTCTCAAGTGGGCAGATGTCTGATATGTCTTAAGTTTGTCGTATTTTTTATATCCAATTTAAGTAAATATGGTACCATCAACCAATTAATTAGGATTTCTAATTCTTCCAAGTCCAACATTGAATATAGTATTCACAGCAATTGACTGATAATTCTCCATTATAATTATACTTGGAGTAGAAATACTTTACCCTGAGGCTGGGAGTATAGTACATTCAATAGAACTTAATTAAAATTTAAAATTAATTTCTAAATAAATAAATAATAAATTTTTAATTATTACTTTCCACTAGCAGGCTAGAAATAACTGTTACCATTATACATACCACCACAAGCGGCTGGTTGAGCAGTAGTATATTTATTTCCAGTAACATCTTCATCCCAACTAGGAAAGATCTCATTGTGTGTCATAAACTCAAAAATTATTCTAGTTCTCTTATTATAAGTTTTTCCTCCTTAATCTATAGGGTTAAATGCTGCCAAAGTAACATTGATGAAATTATATTAGTATTTCTCTGCATTGGCATTTGCAATAATTTCAGTAGAATAATCAAGAGTATTGTACTCATGAGTCATTGCATATACTCTAAAGTTATTAGGATCAAAAGGGCAAGGTGGGATTTTAGCTTCAATCCAAGCAACTAATTTATATAAGTAATTCATTAATTTTTAAAAATGAGGTTTTATTTTAATAATTAAATTACCTTCATCATATTAAACAGCAGGTTCTTTCATAGTTTATATTCTTGTCCATTTTAATGCAGAGGGAGCTTTAATTTATATTCCCCAATTATTAACTTTTTAAATTTATAAAATAAATAATTTTCTTTTAGTTGGAATAAATTACCTAGACTTGTTCTGACAGTCATATATAGCAAATATTCTCTATCTGATTTAAGATCAGTTTCTTCTGGCACATAGGCATCTATAACGCCTAGGGCATTTAAATCACATCTAAAGGTTTTAATGTAAACTAATTTAGCATTGGTTGTATCTGCAAAATAGCAAATAAGCTCTTCGCCAGCAGCTAAAGGTTAAATTTCACTATAAAAGTTAATTCTAATATAATCAAATGGATATTTATAATCTCTACGGAATTAAAATTTAAGTTAAATAGGACCTCTTCTACCACCACAAACTTCGATTGGTTCTTAGTATCTTTCTAGCAGATTCAATTTCAATAAAATAGTTGTTAAAATATTTAAATTAGAGTAAGATTAATCCTCATCTATGATATGCCTATCTTTAGCTAATGTAGCAGGCAGCTGAGCTCTATTATTAAATCCTGAAACATCCCAATAAGTTGTTAAATAAAAATTTTATCTGTTACCAGGAGTTGCACTGTTTTATACTTGCAAATCGAATTTAATCATACCATCTCTAGTTGGATCATACTCTAGAGTGAAATCATAAATCTATATTCTCATATCTTGAGGAATAATATTACAAGAAGCATCTTATAAACCACTTATAACCTTACAGTAGTTATTTATGAAAACCCAATCTGTTTCTGTAGGATCTGATGGATTAATTTTACCCCAATAAATTGAGATGTATCCGCCAACAGGTATTTTATTATAAGGTTTGTAGGTAAACTAATAAATAAATATTGATAAAAGAAAATTAATTTAAATTGAAAGAATTTAATTTTAAGAAGAAATACTGTGAGAGTATTGGGTTATTAAATATATTGAACAGTAAATGAGAAAGCTTTAGCATAAAGTGGGTGAGGAGCTGCATAAGGAATAGTACTGTATTTTTAAATATTTCTAGTTTCTCCATCAGCAAAATTATAAAGTTCATAATCGACTCCATTCGTAATTTAGTAAGGCATATTTTTAAAATTAATAGTAGTAACTGTTTTTGAGCCTGCTCCTAAATTTGTATTAAATTCAATTTCTAGCCACTTTACTAAAGGATAAATCCAAACTATTTCATTCATAAATTATTAATTAAATATAGTTAAAATTACTAATATTATTTATTACCTCTTCCTTAAGAGGAAGTAGTATATAGAGTACCACCAGGATTATGGGGATGTTCGATGATCATATCAGAAGTAGTTGTAGTTATAACTACTCTATCACGTGTATTTTATAATTGCTATTAAGGAATATTATATTACCAGTTGATCGTTAAAGGATCACCTACTCTATGACCAGAAGGATAGGATAAAGTAGCTATAGGATTAACAGTAGGAGTTGGTAAAGTAGTATAAATTATATACTGCCCTAATAATTCTAATAATGTGATAGATCTTTTATTAGCACTATCATATTAAATTGCCTTTAAACTCATGCGAACATATCTTTATACATTTAAAATTATGCTAAATTAATTAATATCTTATAAAAATAATTACCTATTTTCAAGGGGAGGTAGTTTAATCTTTGGGAAATAGAATTAGAATAATGTTCCAGGCCAAATGTATTACTAAGGCTAAATAGTAATAGAAACAGGAGAAGTAACATCATTACCACCATATTAAACATAACATAAGAATGTATATCCACAAGAGTCACAAATACAATCAATTTACTATCCATCTTTAGTAAATCTACTTTCAAGATTGAAAGGGATTAAATCTTCTCCTATTTCATTCTTTGTCTCTAAATAAATCACATAACGACCCCAATTTGGCTAAGTTGTAAGAGCGCTATTTAGACCTATAAACGGAGTCATTTAGAAACGAACTTTAAGAATGGTTTCTTTATCTTTTGTTGCAGTATAAGAGCATATAAAGGCAGGATTATTCCAATTAAAAGCTTTATTGACAAACTACCAATTCTTTTTTATTGAAGTTAAACTAGCACCATGCTTTTCAAATATTTCGACATTTTTGAAAATTGCAGAGTTATCCAAATAATCTAAATAAGAGGGTAGCAATAAAAAGTTTTGAGTTAATGGGTATGATTGATATTTAGGATCTCTCCAAGACTCGATATAGATATTGAAAATAGCTATTAATTAATAAATATTTAAAATAATAAAAAAGAATAATTTAAAAATATTTTTAATTACTTCCAGAGGGAATATCCGTATTAGAGGGAGCAAAAATGTATATTTCGTTAGTGGTAAAATCTTAATAGCAGTAAAAAGATGCATAGTCATCTATCCAACATGATAATTCTTTAATAGGAGATTGAAGAGATATCATTTTATTTAAATAATTAGTAGCTTTAATTACTAAACAATCTGTTTATTTTACTAAATTTGAAGTTAGCTTTACAGTAAAGCGAATTGGACATGTATCATCCTTTTAGCAGAATCGGACTATAGAGAAAGGTTAAAGCAGCTTAATAATTAGCTCTAATTCATTAATAATTGTTACCCCAACTATAGTCTCGGTGTGTTACTTTGTAGATTTAGTATTATCAGTGAAGAGTTCTACAATAAAATTACCCGTTAATCCTACAGTAGTTGGGTTATTAATATTAAATGATATGACAAAAGTTTAACCACTACTTAAATTTTATTGTAGTTAAATGATATAAGTATTAGAGGGTACATCAGTAACACAAGTATTCTAAATAGTTGCTAAATTACTAAATAGTTACAATTAGCATACTCCTGTTGAAACAACTGTATACTGTGAAGGCAATTTAACAGTGATCACATTTCCAATAAACTAATCTTCTTTCAAATCATACTTTATCTTGTAAGCAGCATTTGTTTTTAATTTTTTTAAATTTGATGCTGTTATTGAAGCGTTATCAATAAATTTATTGCCAGGTACTAAAATTACTGAAGAAGATAAACTAAAAACTTATCTTACTTTTCTATTCCTAATTTCTGTTACTTTGTATGTGTAACTAAAACTACCTATAAATAGAATATATAAATTAAAAATCTTTATATAAAAGAAATATATCAAATTACCTATAATTGGAGGTGTTTTAATTTAAGCAATAGCCATGTTATAAGGTGTAGCTTTAGTAGCAGTAAAAGAGAAAAATGCAGATTGTTAGGTTTGGAAATTAGTGGATGTACTTCCAACATTGGTTAAAGAGTAATATTAATGTGGCTCAATTTCAAATTTTAGTGAAGATTAACTATCCACATCCATTTATTTTAGTAGTGCCAAACCGTTAATTGAGATTGTGGCTATAGTTGATGCTTGGTTAGGTGAAAAAGAAGGTGTTGGGAGAGTAGATATTACAGGATTATTTGCTAAAGTAAATACAGCATAAGGCAAAGAAAGTACATTATTAAGCCTACCATCAATAAATCCAGATTTGATTCTTAAAGGAATCATTGAATTCAAAGTAGAAGGATTTAATAGAGTAGCAATATTAATGTTAACTGTATTTGATGAAGTAGATATTATTCTAATCTTTGAAGGATTTTATAGTGCAATTTATCCATAGAATAAACGATATTTAACAGAAGATCCTAAATTGACTGCTTTATCTTCACAAGGGAATGAGAAACCATTATTTATTAGCACGCCAAGATTCTAATTAAAATATGTTAAGGAAGATGATCCTTAATCTAAATTAAGTGGGAATTCTATATCAATAAAATCATATCCACCACTTCCTAAAGTGAATTAGATGTTATATAGAGTAGAAGCTGAAATAGTGCCATCAAAATTACGGAAATTTTAATTCTTAGCAACTTATGAGAATATTTCCATTTATAAGGAGTCAGTTGAATAAATCGTAGGAGATGTAGTATCTTACACAAACTTGCGATCAGTTTTATCAATTTAAAAGTAATATATCATTGCTGTAGAAGGAAGCTGCCACTGATATTTACTATCACCAATTTTTATTATAGAAATATCAAATACATCACTTGTTGTAAAAGCATAATCTTAAATTATTAGATAAACATCAGCATATTTTTATAAATGACATTTTCTAGCACGATATCTTTGATTTGTCTAAAATGCTTTCTTAATATTACATTTGAATCTGATCTAATTTGTGTAAAACAGACTCAAAGTAGTCTACATCTATGTTGGGAATGTTACAAATAGTTATTCTGTAATAGGATTAAAAGATTATTATAATTTTAGACGGAATCTTATAGTCTAATAAGCACCTCCTATTGAGTGATTATCTATGAAGTTTATGCCTCTTAAAGGGGATACAGTTGATGCTTTAAAGAATGGATTCTATATAATTGTTGTAGCTACAGTTTTTTAATCAACAACGTCGTATGTTCTATCTGTACTTATAATAGAAAGCACACTGCTTGGACTGGGACTTGAAAAGAATAGTCTTAATTGAATTTTACCAGCAGTGAAAGTATCAAAATCTATTATTATTAACAATTAAGTGAGTATAAATAAATATATTATAGTAATAAAAAATCTACTTGTAATATAAAGAGTATCTGCTAATCTTGTGAATTTTGGAAGCAATTTTAATTTTGAATAGTTTATTAACTAAGCATTAAATGTTGATGAAGCTATATTAACATCAAATTTAATAGCAATGTATCCTGGGGAAGTTATAGTTTTTGTTGTTGTGAAATCAAAAATAATTCCTTCACTATCTGCTTTTTATAATGTATTTATCACGATAGTTTGGCCAAGAGCTGGGTATGCACTAACTGTTTGTGTAATTGCTTTTTTTTCTATTTCTAACTTATTGCATAAAGTAGTAATTGATTATATTTAAGGAATAGGTTATTCTTCGAAGTATAGATTAATTTAATATGATCCGACTGCCATTAAATAGAAATCTAAATTAAAAAACAATATATTTATTATAATCATAAAATTAAAAATTTTATTTTACTTTTGATGATAACTTTAGACCCAACTAATGAAACTGTAGGAGTAGATCCAAATTTAGAAAGAGAAGCTGCTGGAATAGTATAATAAAATCCTGTTTTAACTGGTGTAGATGCTAATAAGATTTCAACTTGTCCGAGGGCTGGTACAACATAACTAGTTGTAAAATCAACTTGAATTGAATGATCTGACTTTTAAACTGCAGATGAGCTTGATAAAGCAGGAGTAGTAGTAAATTATGAGAATTAAATAGAATTATACTAAAATACATTCTTAGTAGTTGTGCTTTCATACCCAATTAAGTAATAAGCGTTTGAAGTTGAAGGAATTGTAGTTGTTGGAAGTGGATAATCTTTTAATTCCAGGTCAAAAGGGAGCGAAACACCTGTACCAATTGTGCATGTGACTACATAATCATTTGGATTCACTGAGCATGTTGATGTTGATGACCCTACAATTTATGCAGTTGGAGTATAAGTCAAAGATGTTATAGGTAAGTTATCACTCATAAATAAGATTTTCGTACCTGAGACAAAAAGAGGATTATTTTATGTGAAGGTGAATATAGTACTTTGCTATATTGGGCCTATATCTGGCTATGTGATAATTGCACTTGTAACAGTTTTAGTGGTAGCAGCAATAGAAACAGAAGTCAGGGAGTTTTTAAATGTAACTTTTTCAGTAGCTATATCTATAGCACCGAAGTCTACTTAAATAGAAGATTTTGTTTAGTACTCTTAAATATTGTATATAGTAACTGAGAGAGGAGCTGAAGAAGTTGCATCTGGGGTTTAATAGATATAAATAACAGGATTAGAATCAATATAACCATAAGTAGAAGTCTACCTTAATTCGCAATAAATAGGCTCACTTCCACTGTCACAAGGTAAGCTTAATCCGTTTCTTGGTACAGTTACAGCTAAAGAACTTTTAAGAGAAACGAAATAGACAGTTTATGCACCATAAATAGTAGAAGGAGGAGTTGCAGTTATTTTAATAGCTATAGGATGTCCATTCGAACTATGTGTTGGCAGTGATAATACTGCAGATGTGAAAATAGCTGAACTAATAGATGGAATCGTAGATTAATAGTAATTATTATAAATTGAACTAATAGCAACATAAGTATAAATCTTTAAATTAGTTGGCTAAACTTTAGGATTCTTAACTTTGGAAAGCGTCATACTTAAGATATTACCTGAATTTATTGTTGATTCTAATCTAGCAATTACTATATTCCCAATTGCTATTATTTCTGAAGGGTTATATACAGAAGCTACTTTGAAATCGATTCCACTTAAATCATAACCTATAGGGAATTTTATAATTATTCTATCATTAAAGGAGCTAAATGAATTAGCAGCAGAACCGACATTAACATTCTAAATTTGATAGGTATCAGCTGAAACAACGTTTAATGAAGAAGTTAGAAGAGTTGGGTCAGGAGTCTATTATATAGGAGTGATATGCTCATCAAACACTACGGCTTCTAAGATAACACCTGTACTATCTTAGGTGTATAACTCAATAGGAATATTTCCAGCTGCTCCGCTGCTTGTTGGCATAAGAATATCATTAATTAATAAAATAGCCTGTCCATTTAGGGCAATATTTAATTTAAAAGAAACAGATACTTTATAAAAATCAGAATCTATTGTACAACCAGTATACGAAACTGATGATTACAAGTATGTACAATCTACTTAAGATCCTGGAGATAAACCACTTTTACCTAAATACATATCAAACAATGGTGTAGAACGATCTTCTGAATACATAGGGAATGACACTACTATTCTACCATTTGCAGGTACATTTACAGTTGTAGAGAAATTGACAATCAAATCCATCACCTTGCCTGCATTTTCAAATGTTATTTCCAACTATGCTAAATTTGAAAAACTTTCTGAAGGATATATAGTAAAGAAAACATTTGTAAAATCTGAAGGAGAGGAACTTTGAGAAACTTAAAAATAAGTCAAGCCACTTTGAGTATATTATAATCCCAATTAAGAACCATTCTATACTGTAATAAATACAGTATATCTTTTTTATTTTTAAAAATCAATTTCAATTTAATTTTATCAACATTTTTATTTCAAAATATTTTACGTTGTTGAAGAAGAAATACTGTTTTCTACTGGCCCATAAATTTAAATTGTCAATGGTGAAGTAGAAACTACTTTACATAATGAGGCTTCATAGTTATTAAATCCACATTAAAGATATGTTGCACCAGAATTTGAGATATCATTATTAGGGAATTTAATTGTAAGATAATCATTTTCTGTTAAAGAAACACCTGAAACTATAAACCTGAATTCTCCATAAGTATTCTTTCTAACATAAGTATTATATTCAGGGAGATATTTTGCAGTAGTAAAGGGAGTATAATCTAGTATTTTAGGACCAACAGCAGAGAACTGTGAGAGTATTAAAGATCTAGAAGTATCTTAGTAAATATCAACATAGAAAGTTGGAGAAGGTTATTAAGCGTTAGGGTTAGTAATCCATCCTTCAATCTAAACTGTTGTTCCAACTGGGATATTATCATATCCACTAATAGTAAAAGCATTAATACCAGCTGTATACTTACATGAAATATAATCATTTGAATATGTAAAAGGATATTATAAGTGATCTTAACAATAAGGCTCGGGGACATATCCAGAAGGTAATCTAATATCTAATAATCCCTTATCTTTTTCTAACAAAACAGGCAATTTAATCTTAAATAAGTATCTCATCATTTTATTTTTGGGAACCTAATAAAAATAATTTAATTAAATTAATTTAAAAATACTAACTAAGATTTACTTTATTCTTATTTGGATAATCAGGAACATCTATGGTGAAATCTCCTGGAGAAGGATTAATAGGATTAACTGGATCTAATGGAGTGAAATATTGCTTGTTAATGAGTACTCTATTTTTAACAGTATAACCTATTAAATGAATAGTAGTACTTGATATTTTGGCATTCTCTAATCCTTATACTTTCATTTTAACTGTAGCACCTAAAGGAGTATCTGCATTATATTTCCATATAACCCAATTCCATCCTCTTAGCATCTTGCAAAATCCAATGCTGCAAGACACACTTACAGGTTATCTGTTAAATGCATATAATGGAAATTCTATAATAAAGTAATCATAATATTAATTTCCTGTTTTCATAACATCTTTAGTATCCCATGTTACTTCATAGTTTATGTTAGATTCATTTGGACCGGCACCTGTACCACCCATGATAATCTTAGGATATTTTTATCCAGAAGGAACAGCATTAGGGTTTGGATTAAAGGCAATAACTTCAGGTCTATAGAATAAAATCATAAAATTTAATAAAAAGTTTAAATCTATTTAAAATTATTTACGTAGAGATATATTTAAATGAAAAATCATAATTAATTTATGAACTAACTAAAGTAGATCCAGAATAGCCTTCTAAAATCATATAGATATGGCGATCGTCTAATTTAATATCAGGATTAGTTACTTCATCAATTGAGATAACATATGTACTACCAATATTAAATGTAATTCCTTAAATTTTAATTTAAGCATGTGTGTTAGTTGCTTAATTGCCTCTTGTGAGTTAACAGGATAATGATGTTGATGGGCCAGAAGGGTACATATGATATTAGCAGTTAATAGAAGTAACTCCTAACCCTTTTACTTTCTCTAATCCTAGATCTTCATCAAAAAGATTATTTCCTTCTTAATCTGCAACTGGTACATAAAGAATTAGTGAATCAGAATATACTTTTGGCTGAACAATTAACTCAATTACAGTTTTCTCATTAGGATTATTAACCAATGTTGTTGGCTCAAAAATGGTAAAGAAATTTTTATGGGGTACATATATAGTTCTTATTGCTGTGCTTTAAGGTGTTCCAGGGAAAGTTATCTTAAAATCGTAGAAGCC
The DNA here is from genome assembly GCA_000260095.1 of Tetrahymena borealis. Classification (NCBI taxonomy): domain Eukaryota; phylum Ciliophora; class Oligohymenophorea; order Hymenostomatida; family Tetrahymenidae; genus Tetrahymena; species Tetrahymena borealis. The sequence continues at coordinate 45,854 of JH651254.1, read as the reverse complement.
AGAAACAGAAGGCATTTTAAAGCCATTATTTCCATAATAATTATCTATAGTGCTTATACCTATCATAAATTTTGTATTAGCAGGAATAGGACTACCTGCACTTGCTAAATATGGATCTAAGTACTTTTAATCTGGAGTTTCTATTGTAACCAGATTACTCTATTAATTTTATAAAAATTTATATTCTCCATTCAACTATATTTCAAAAAATAAAAAAATAAAGAAAGAAAATAAGATTTACTGCATTGACTTTGCAAGTTTTAGAAGGAAGTTAATTATTGTAGTAAACAGATAGATCAAAATAACAATAAAGTTAAGAATCTGATTATTTTAGGAATGTTGTAGGTAATTAAACTGTGATGAAAGAACCTGCTGAGAGAGCTGATGGTATAGTAATAATAAATTCTAAAGGACCTAATCCGTCAGTATAGATTTTATTTCTAGTTTATAGCAATTTTTCCCATTTTTCAACAATAACTGGAGGTGTAAGAGGAGGAGAATTAGTATTACCAGTTGCCACAAGATAATTTAGAGGAACTTATTTTAAATACCATTGCTTAATTTACCATTAGCTAGGATTAGCAACTAAAGGATTTTAGAGTCTAAAGTTAACAACTAAAGTTGTTCCATTTCTTTTCTAAAAGCCATTTATAGGATCAATGAAATCTAATTTGAATGGACCAAAAGAATGGATTAAAAGATAGTTTGGGGTGTCAACTACATAATCACATTTGAATTAATAACCATAAGGATCAAAGTCTGAAGATTGTAAAATAGCATTTCTACATATATTTTCTTTATTTAGACTATCGAATTCGGAAGGTACTATAATCTAAATGCACCCTCCATTTGGGATATCTCTTAATACATCATAACGGATTGTATATTCTGCAATCTCTCCTTGGACAGTAGAAGATGCTTAGACTTGTATTTAAGGAGAAGGAATTGTTAAAGGTGTTAATGATTATGAGAAATTCTTCAGCTTAAACTATGAAATGATACGAGATCTCCAATAAGTAAATCCATAGATTTATTAGGTTGTTGGAATTAATGCAGCATAAGGAGGTGTGTTCATATTTATATGGCCTATTATTTCATATAAACTTATGATTTATAAATTAAATAATTGAAAAAATTAAACCTGTTATCATAGTATTTGGAGCAACAGAGCCAGTAACATGTATCAAAATTTATTTAGAAGAGTCATAACTATCACATTTATTACTTACCCCTAAAAATGTAGTGTATAAGCTGCAGAAATCTATTCTTGGTAACACCCAAGTATCAGGGAATTAATATATTATTTTATCTCCTGGCTATAGTTAATGAGGACCTGTCTAAAGGCAAACATATAATCTACTGGGAGTATCAATGAGAGTTTGTGAAAATGTAGGATCACAACTTGCAGACAAATCTACATAAACTGGATTCTAATGGAAAGCAAATGATTGAATAGAATTTGTCATATTCACCAAAATATAACTATTTTCATAAATTGGTCTGGTTTAGCCTATTTTTTTTTGCAAATTTATAAATTAATTTCAATCTATTTTTGTTTTATATTACCTGTTAAGAAATATGTTGTTTCTACTCTCATAGTAACTTGAATTACTTCTTTTATTGCAGCTGGATTGAATACATTAGGAATATGAAGTTCATAATCATTAGGAAAACTAGCACTTAAATTACTGACTATATCATCAAAGTTTGTAATAATAATTTGTGTTGGATTTGGCTTAGTTCCAAGATATAATTAACAACTTAATTTATCGAAGCCAGATAATATACTAATCCATTTACCTTCACAAGGTATTTGTGAACGTTAAGGTTTTCCAGTGCCTTTTCATAATAAATTATTATTATTTTAAAATTTAATTAAAAATGTAAAAAAATAATTACCTAAAGTTGAATCAAAACCATTTAAAAACACATCTCCAATTTGAGTAGAGAAGTCTAAAATTATTTTTGTGCTGGAAGAGCCAGCTATATATGATTTTGGTATTCCCAAATGATTAAAGTAAAAGATAAAAGCAGTCATTCCACAAATATTTGTACCACCTCCAAAGCACTTGGTATCAGTAATATCAGTATTCATTTTATTTACACTATAAACCCAAAAATTACGGAAAGAAGGAGGTAAATTTCTATAAGCTTTCTAAGTGCTTACTGTATTAGATCCATCAGTGATAGAAGCAGAGAGAATATAAGTACCAGCTTAGTTAATTTAGAATCCATCTCTAGTGGTAGAACTATCATCGTTTCCTCTATATCCAATTTGTAAAAGATATTATTTATTTGCTTAGATACCATCCAACTTCTATGATTTTGGAAGTAATAATGTAACTACATTTCCAGAAATTACACAATCCTCACAGATATCTCCATCAATAGTACAGTATAAGTAACCCTTCATTTACAAATTGTCTACATCATAAACTGTCTCAATTGTGATTGGCTGAGAAACACCACCTCCAAAATCTACTATCATTGTACTTCCTTTAGCAAAAGCAAGAGGAGATTCAAATGTCATTTTAAAGTAACCTCTCTCACCTTCTCTGGCTAATCTATCTTCAATATAGAAACTCTACCAAATTGCTAGTTTAGGGAATATATTGGGGCCATTAACAATTAGTGATGGAATTGGCAATCTAGTAAAATTGATCATAGTCTAAATTATTTAAAATCGATTAATAATTAAAAACAAATAAAATAATTATCTTTACATATGTAGGAGAATCGCTTTGATGAGAAGTAATATAGTAAGCACCTGGATCCCAACTAGGTCCTTAAAACACAGGAGAGGTAGCTCTAAAAATAACTGTAATTAAAGTTTCTTAAGGGACTTGTTAGAATTTAGTGATTGATAAATAAGTATCAGATGATACTATTTGCTTTTTACATTCAATGCTACTTGCTAAAGTCAATTAAGAAATACCAGTTAATCCTTAATAAATAGTACATTAGTCTGAAATACTTTTATATCCAGGTGAATTATTAGGCAACTTTATCATAATTTTTCCATCTGCAGGTATTATTCTACAATTCACAAAACTAATTCTATTTTTTAAATTAAAGATATTTTTATTGGTTTATTTAACATATTTATGAAATAAATTACTTATAAACAACTTCAGATTCCCATTCCATATCAGTTACTTAGCTTCTTACAGGAACTCCAGGAGCTTCATTAGGTAAAATTTATACCAATGAAGTGAGTATACCACCATCAACATAAGGATCAGATCTGACCCATTAGACATAACTAGTTTTTAATTTAGTCTACCAGAAGTAGCCTTTAAGAATAACTCCTTATACTTTATTCATATCCCCAAAATCAATAATGTCATTAGCATTTTTAACATTATTGAGAATTAAATTGCTACCTAAAGGAACATTGGCATTTAATGTTATTAAATAAAATGTTTCCTAATTGATATAATAATTAATATATTAGACTGAACCAGTAGCAGGACCAAAATTGAATGTAATTGATTAGACTTCAATTCTTCTATAAGTATATCTGTAACTTGGGAAAATTATAATAATCGAGTCTCCAGATTTAAATGGTGTTGTATAGAATGAATTTCCTAAATCCCATTGAGTTGAAACACAAATTTCCTATTAAGCAGCTAAAGAATTACCAAATGTAGGCTTAGGCTATATCACAGGAGTTTTAGGTACTGGTGAAGGTGTATTGACCGAATTAACTACCTTAACATAAATAGTATTGAGAATGTATGGGTCAATAATATCAACAGTGTATGAGGAATTAATTTGGATATAGCAAACTTTGTTAACATCTTCACATAATCGTATATTTGGGATATAAATCTTTATATTTGTATTTGGAGATATTGGTACAGAAAATCCTCTCACCTATAGAATCACATTTTCAATGGCAGAACCCTTAAATACGTAGCAACGAACATCAGGATGAGACGAATCTGAAAACCCACATAAATTACCACTTATATAAACAGAACATGGAACATTTAAGCTTTCAATATCAACACCCATAGTCTATCCAAGTTTGAAATCCCATCTATTTCAATACAAAATTTTATAATTTTAAATAAAATATATATGAATGATTACTTTGATGTATTTTCAGCATATATAGTTGTGGTGGTCATATTAAAATTAATAGCTCCTTCATAAGGGATTTACAATCCTTGATAATTTTATTTTAAAAATATTTAATCTATATATTTATTAACTTAATTATTTACCAGTAACCAGAGAAGCAATTATAACGTTTTCAAGATCCCCACTTTCAGAGCCGGTAGTTTAAACTGTAGCAGAGGTGAATGGTGGTATTTCAATATCCATTTGGTAGATATCTTATTCTAAAGGTTGATCAACATAATGTGCTCCATTTTTAAAAGTTAAAACTCTGAAGAGATACTTACCTCCGAATGGAGGTATGATTACACTATTTATTGAAATTGGTAGATCGCATTAGCCTAGACCATATTTTTGAGGATATTTAACATAATCAGTAGATTTTGGAGTTTGAATTTCATATACATTCAAGTTATATGATACAGGAATTGTAGAAGCAGGGTCATTTCCATATTTAACGGCTTTTTTATTATAACAAACAATTAAATAGATATACACACTTATTTTATATTACCTGATCCAGTACCTTATTACTAATAATACAGATAACTAGCTCCTTTATTTCTCCATAAAAGAGGAATTTAGATAGAAATAATACCAGTCTAGCCTCCCGTTGTTAGTGGCAATTCATTTCCTGGCTTAGGATATAATCTAAAATCTAAAGGAATAACATCATTAAATGTTCCATTTACCATTTTTTTAAAGAAATCTATTTAAACATAATTAAGACTATTAACTTCAGAAATTGCTAAACTACCAGCAGCAGAATTTTCATCAATTTTATATTTTTTTGCTCCTTAGGTAGTGTATGTTTCTATTGTAAAAGGACCATATACTGCAGGTCTACCAGGATTTGTAGCAAATACTTTCACTGAAATAACTTAAGAATAGAATGTCTAAAACTATGTTATAATTAATTATGAACCGGAGCTCACGCAAGAGACATTTTCATTTCCAGCTAATTAAATATACATAAACTTTATAAATAAAAACACCAATCAATTTTTAAAAAAAATTACGTAAAGGAGTAAGTCCATTTACAACTCTACATTAAGAATCAAGGATAAAACTTCTGGAATTTGGATCTGCAGCAGTAGGAGGTAGAGATGGGAAAGTAACTACTATTGTACCAGGATTTTAGATAATGTTTGTAGGTGTGAATGTAATTGTATAATCAATTCTCAAATTCATATTTAAAGGATTTCCGGATATAGAAGGAGCTTTAATTTAACCTGGTAGAATATTAATTCCAGTCATTGAATTATAGAATAGCTATAACACATTATTTGTTCCTTTTTAAAATAATATCACATTATAAATTAATTCTATTATATTAGTCTTTTAGAAAGAGAAATAATACTCTTAATCATAAAAATATATTTCTAACCCTTGGAATCTAAATAGTAAATAATTTTGATATGGGAATGTAAACATCCAAATGATTTGATTAGATTGAATTTAATAATAAAGATTTCTTTTCAACCATCAAAAAATTAATATTTATTAAGCCAAAATTAATATTCTACCAGACATACAGATATATTGGATCTTACTCTATTAATTTATGGTAAGAATTGTGGATTTTTTTCAAAATTAATTTTTTTTACCTCTATTTAACTTTTTATCAGAATTATATTTGATTATTTATTTAGATTAAATTTTGAATAAATCCTATTATCAATAATAAATCCATTATTTACATTAAAAAAATAAATAATAATAATGGCTCAATATTTGGAAATCATAACTTTAAAATTATAGATTATTGGATGAATCATCTATAGTTCAATTTGGCTTGGATAAAGTAGAAGTTAAGAAATTTAAAATTACCTGGAAACAATAATTCTACAGTAAAATCTGAGTAGAAATCACTAGATGTGGGGTTATTTATATTCTTAATTTATATATTGTAAGAACCAGGTTAAAGGGCTTAGGATATAGGCTAGAAGATAAGTACATTATCTCCATTATCCTTGCAGGTGAGTAATTCTTATTATTCTACAAGCTAACAAATAGTATCTCCAAAGGTATGTTACTGAGGAAATCTTACTCTAAACCAAGATTTTTCTGGCAAAATGACAGTAGTACTGATAGTAAATTTATAATTAGTAATATAGCCACCCAGATTAGATCCATCATTTGTTATTTGCATTTAGTTACTTTTTATGTATCTATTTGTATATGTTACTTTTCCAAAACTCAGATTTTAATCAATTGGAGTGCTTTCTATGAATGTTTCTACTTTAAAATTACCAGAAACTTGATTTGCTGAGATAGAAGGATTTCTAATAAATTTAATTGTAATCTAAAGAGAACCAGCATTGATGCTATCAGAAATATTAGTAATCTTAAGAGATCTCTCGACCATATTCCAGGTAGCTGTAAAGTAATTAGATGATAATGTCCCATCTTGGAATAGAAATATATCCTTTTAGAAGAGAGTCACATGATATTTTGTTGTCTTGATAAACGGGAAATCCTAATCTGCTGTTTCTAATGTTGCGTTTTCGAGTGCATCTATAAAGGTTGAGATAGGAAATGTAATCTTAATCACACCAGTCGCTAATTAATTTTAATTCAAAATTTTAATCAGATAATAGATAACAATTACACCTTATATAAAAATTATCTTTGTGGTTTTTAATCAAAGTTGACAAATCAATCAAATATTATTTCTGGTCACAATTAAACTTGCATTTATTAATTTTCTTTGTTGCATATCTAAAAATTGATTCTTAACAATCAATATAATGGTTAACAAACAAGTTGATTGAGATTTTTTTTAATAAGATAAGTGAAATGCATTTTGATAGTGTTAAAAATTGTAGGAATCTTAAACTTTTATTGATAATTACCTGGAGGAAGACGTGTTTCTAAGCTCATATAGAAAGTATAAGAAGATATAGCTGCCTCATTAGTTCTCTCAAGTATGATTGGATCAGCTCTATCAGGGCTTATAATACCTTAATTTTATATTGATTATTTTAAATATGATTAATAAATGTAAATCTATTTTTATTTCATTCTCTAATGTGATTTTAAGATGGTTTTTTATTTAGATAGAATCATTTTGCTTCTTTATTTTTTAAGAACTTTATTTAGTTTATAAAACCATTTAAGTTTAAACTAACTAAAAATACATAGAATTAAAAATGATTTCAATTACCTGCTTCCACCAAAGAATTAATTAGGAAGGCTATTATTAATATTAGTAACCTTTTAATCATTTAATTGATACTGTAGTTGAACTTCTTTAAAAAAAGAGTAATATTATGTTTCTCTCTTATTTCTTAAGTAGCTCTTTTCTTGATATCGATTATTTTAGTTGTAAATAATTAGTTTATAAAAATTTATCTTGGTTTTCCTTTTTTTTATTTATTAAATTGATTGAATAAATCTTTTAATTAAGTTTAAGTAGTAAAGAGGTAATAAAAGAAAAAAGAATATTAATAAATTATAAATAAGATATTATAATAATAACATGACAAGTATTATGAGCAAGAGTAACCTTAATGTTATAAACAGCAATTAAAGACCAAAAAAATGGATTTTCATATATCCTTTTTCATTCAATCTTTAAGGATCCAAACAAAAATATTAATCTTAACCATTCACATTTACCTGAATTTTAAAATTTCATGTAAATATTATTTTCTTCAAAAACATAGAAAGAATTCATTAATTCTGTTTCTTATTTTCTTAATAACCTATCAAATAAATATTCCATTTTAAATATTAAATATAATTAATTGAAATTTTTATGAATGAAATATCCTATCTTTAATGAATAATTAATTCTGTTTCTTATTTTCTTAATAACCTATCAAATAAATATTCCATTTTAAATATTAAATATAATTAATTGAAATTTTAATTTTTTTCTAATGAAATATCCTATCTTTAATGAATAATTAATTAGGAGCAAGTAATATTTTAAATTGATATTAATTTGCAAATTATTATTTTTACCAGTTGAAATATAATTACATTTACCTATTTAAAAATTATTTATTCAAACAATCTCTTTATTTTTGTAAACTTTAACTTCTATTTATAAATACAATTTATTTTTAAAACAGAAGATATTATAGTTGAATATTAATTTGTGATTAATTAGCTCTTTTTGAAGGTATTTTATTGGGATTATATTTCAGTTGAAACTATTTATCTTTTTTCAAAATAAATTAATAATACCTTATTGTAATCATTACCTTCCACTTAAATAATGATTAGATTCTATTTAAAAGTAAAATATATCTGAGATTAATTTTTATTTTTCAATTCAATTCTTTAACAGTTTACTATCGTAAATATTATTTAATTTAAGATTATCTATTAAACATATTCTATTTTTATTAACTTTTAATTTTGAAAGTAGAATTCAAAATTTATTCAATGAAATAATTAAAAATAAATACAACTACTATAATTCAAGAAAAATAATTTAAAATAAGTTATTGTTTAAACTATTGCATTATTTTTTATTCTAAACAGCATATTCGATATTTATTATAATCAATATATTTATAAAATAGATAAAAATAAATTTTCAACTTAATTAATAATTGGTTAATAATTTAAATTGAATAGATTTTTAGTAGGTTTTTTAATTGAGTAAGTAAATAAAAACTTATTTTTAGATATATAATTTAGAGTAATTAATAAGGAAATAAAAAGGAATTTAAATATAACCAATAATTAATTAAATATGAAAGTTCAAGATAAATGACAAAATTCTGTTATAATTAAGTTTTATTTATTTAATTAGAGATGTTCTTCAAGTAATAGATGATTTTTTTCCATCAAAAATAATATTAATAACTATTATTTATGGATATTATTTGGGTCTAAATTAATTAAGAATTTATGAAATACCTAAACATTTTCAACAGATAAAAAGATAATAGAGGAAATATCATGATAAATTACGCAAATGATGAAATACTTTGAGATTACAAAAAATTACTCTGATTTATAATTAATGAATAAACTAAGGATATTCCGATGAAAGAGAGGAGAAGAAAAAGAGAGTGATATGTTAAAATTATCTATCTGTTTAAAGAATTTGTGAATAGAATTCAAAGAAATAAAAATAGAAATCACAAAAATTAACCGCATGATTTAATTATTAATGTTTAATAGTATTGTAATTAGAGTTGATTGATTATTAATTTATTTATTAGTTTGTTAATTACCAGTCTTCTGTTTGCAGCTATTCTTTTTTGCATTAATTTCAATCAAAAATAATACTTATTGTATGATTAATAATAAACAATCTCATTTTTTAAATTCATTCAAAAATAGTTATTATTTTATATTATTTTCTAAATAAATTAAGAAGAATCTCTAATTCAAGTCTCTAAATTACTCAACTTGCATAATCTTAGATGTGGAGTGAATGTAGGCATTTTTTATTGCAAAATTTTAATTTAAGTTTCATCCATCTGCTTTAAAAAAAGAGATTTAAATAAGTCAAATTCCTGATTATGAAGACTCTGAGGAAAATGAATCAGTATGCAACTCTTAAGCCAGCTCAAGCAAACCAGAAAAGGAAAGTATTTTACCTCCTCCAAATCCGATTCTCAATCACAAGTATGGAAGTGAGGGTATTAAAACAGCATTGAAAGTAGTTTTTAGGTAATTTAAAATCTGTATTGGCTTTTATAATTCCTATTAATAATATTATTTGGTAATAATTAGAATATAATAAAAATATCTAAAATAGGCCACTTCCAGAGTTTTAATTGACGAATGAAGGAGAAAAATTAGGTTCAAGACATTAAAAGTTTAGGGTATTTAATTATTCATTCATTAAATTATGATATTATCTTAAAAAATTAGTAGAATTATATATAAATATTGAGTTAAATGATAAAAAATACATTCATTTATGGTATAAAAATAATAGGCTAAGATGACATAAGTCTACAAAGAAGATGAGAGCTTGAATTAAAATGGAGCTGAGACGGAAAATGAAGAGTATCAAGTTGAGGATATAGATGATGGTTCTTTATACTCTTATTATTTCAATTTGAAAGCTCCTTAAGTATATAAAAAGTTTGACAATTCTAACTGTAACTCTATTCCTTACTCTAAGAAGAAATATTTTGCAAGTTATTTCTGCAATATAAGAAATATCATAGCAGATTAAACTGGAAAGACGTTAATGGAATAAAATCTATTGATGAAAAACACAAATAGTAATAGTAATAATAATAATAATAATACTCAAAAGTCAAATCCTGACTTTTAAGCAGACGATATTAACGAAGACCAATCGCAATAAGAATAATTAAAAACATCTACCACGGAATAGAGTACACCAAAAAATTAATAATAACAAAAACACCCTTTACAGAATTTATAAAGCTAGAAAAGTATTCCAAAACTTGGTGAGCTTAAATTTGATTCTAATTTCGAGAGTGGAAATTTGTTTGCTGCTTTTAAAGTAAATAGAAATTATACTTATTTATTAATTTGTAAATAACGTCTGTATAATTAAAATAGATAAGTGAACGAGAGTACGATCTAGTATTATAAAATGATATAAACTCAAAAGGAAACACCTAGTGGTTCTTTTTTTCTGTTTAAAATATGGCTAAAAATTAATTGGTGAAGTTCAACATAGTTAACTTTGTAACTATTTTTATGAAGGAAACAATTTATAAATAAATTTTTAATATTATAAATAATTAGTTAAAAAATGATTCACTATTTAATTATGGAATGAAGCCTGTAGTATTTTCATAAATAGATAATGATGAAAGAGGAACAAGTTGGTCTAGAGAAGGCTTTTCTATATCGTATGAAAAGGGTAGCATATTAAGGGAAGGAAGTAGTTGCAAATATTATTACAAGTTATCGTTTTCTTACAAATTTAAACATGCAAACGATACAGTTTATTTAGCCTAATGTTATCCATATACTTACTCTGATTTATCTAAATTTACGACTTCATTATTAAATGATCCTTAAAGGAAATGTTTTATTTCTAAAAAATTACTTTGTTACTCTATTGCAAAAAATAAATGTGAAATATACACTATTACTTCTTCTTCATATTTCGTTGGGGAAAATGATTAAAAAGAAAATGAAAATAGCAGTTCTCTCTAGGATGTTCTTTCTCCTCTTAAAAGACCCCATCAAGTAGATTATTTTTTATATTTTATCTAAAAAAAGTTGTTTATTTATTATTTTAAAATAGTTAAGGGATAAAAAGAAAATAGTATTTTTAACTGCCAGATAACATCCAGGAGAAACTCCTGCATCTTACATGATTTAAGGAGTAATGGAATTTTTAACAGATCCAAGTAATGAATAAGCTGCCTTTTTAAGAGAGCATTTCATTTTTAAAATAGTGCCTATGCTTAATCCTGATGGAGTGATTCATGGTAATTATAGATGCTCTTTAAGTGGGGTTGATTTAAACAGATAATGGTCTAATCCTTCAAGAGTAAATTAATAATTCTTATAAAAATACAATGATGGAAACAATAAATAAATTAAATTAAATAAAATTAGGATTTACACCCAACTATATATTTCACTAAGAATGCTATTCTAAAGTATTGTACAGAAAGATAATGTAGATTTTTATGCGATTTTCATGGTCACAGTAAAAAGTAAATATATTATTCTACATCTATTAATTAATTCAATCCTTATTTATTTATCTTAATATAGAATGAATAGTTTCTTTTATGGTAATCCTTATGAAGAAGATCCTTACTTACCTAGAATTATACCTATGGAATGCTAGAATTTAAATAAGGGAGTTGATTTTAGATCATGTACATTTAAATTAACAGCAGATAAATAAAGCACATTTAGATAAGCTCTGTTAGATGAAATGCCACACATTCCTTTTATTTACACTTTTGAAGCCTCCTTTTATGGTAGTTAAATATAATATCATAAAAATCACTTTTCTATTGATGATTTTAAGAATCTTGGAAGGGATGTGATAAAAGGATTTTATCGTTCAGTTAAGTAAGAGGTAGAAGAAGAAATATATCTCTATAGTCTTTAAGAGTAAAAAAGTAAGAGTCTCTTGCTATTAAATGAATGTGAAAAGAAAGACAATAACAATACTAATTCTGCTTAAGATTATAAATTCTTATTATAAACTCTTATTGACAATCAGGGGGTGCCTAATGATGCTGATAACGGGTCAGACAGTAATCCTTCAGAAGATGAGTTAAGCAAAAAAGAATTAAATAGTTTAAATAAATCTAGCTCTAAGAAACTTACAAAAAAACTCTCGGGGTAATAAAATTTGTCAAAGAATGAAACTCTTAGACTACCATCAAGAGATTAAAATAAAAGATAAATAAAAACAGCTCTTGAAGAGAAAAATTCATTTGCATTTTCGATAGCAGAAACAACATCAACAAAAGTATCTTCTTAAAAGAAAATAGTAAATAAGTTAATTAGATGTATTGTTTAAAATAAATATAATTTATTTTTTTAAATTAAAAGGTTTTACTTTATAAAGATTAAGAGGCATAAACTGAAAGTAATTTTGATTTTTCTAAACTATAAAGATTTAGCAATTAGAGGGAGTTTTTCAATTAAATTAGCAATAGTAGTGTTTATACTTAATACACTTAGGAATAGTAATAAGATTATGAAATAAAAGATATGTATTCCTCAGAGAACTTCTTAAAGACAGAATCTAATCAATTTAGCAATAAATTGATTAATTAAGCTCTTTTTAATAGTAATTCCAATGATAAAAACTTTGGTTTAAATCTATAAAGGCCTAAAACATCTAATATCTCTGGAGACAGATACAATGGAACTAGAAATGCTTCAGTTAGTATCAGACCTAAAGATTAGAATAGTATGGAGCTTAAGAGCAATTTATTAAATAGCAATTATAATATAAACGATACTTAGATTTTCTAAAAAAGAGGTGCTTCATTTCATTCAACTAGCACAGGTTTTCATAGTTCTGGGATAAAAAGCTAATTAAATTCTAGCCCTTTTAAAATAACTAGTTATAATACTCCAATTTAACAACACTAATTATTAATTAATATACAAACATAATTTTAGAATAAAGCTCCCAACAATAGATTATTTATCTCTGGAATTAAATATTCGAGAGACCACTCTAGATCTAAAACGAATCCTAATGATTCTAGCTTTAACATGACTTTTCCTGCAAATGGTAGAGCGAAAAGAAATTAAGAAGTATAGACTCAAATATCTATACCGATAATATAAAGTTTATAATTATCGCAGAATAGTATAAATTAATAATAATTAAAGCAACAAAAATAATAATAATTACAAGAATAACAGTAGTAACAATAATAGATACAATAGACATAAAACATTTTAAATGATATCTAAAATTAATAGCAAAATTATAATAAAATAAGTCCTTCTCCTATTTAATAAAACCAAAACTAATCATTTATACATACTTACAATAAAAATCATTTAAATGGATTCTCTCCTAAGAAGAAATAATATATATTGTGCATTTAGAAGAAAGATCCTAATTCAAAAAGTCCTTAATTAAAACAACCTATTGAAAAAAGAATCTTAAATAGTACTATGTAATAAAATAATCTTTTTAAAAATATGAATATGAAAATTGGCAGAGAGATCATTCACTCTCCAATGATAAAATTATTTAAAAATATCAACTAAAATAATAACAATGCTAGTCTAAATATGAATATAAAATAATCTAGTGACAAAAAGGTAGCTGACCAATTTAATTAGTCATTAAATACCTCTGTTCTAGACCGAAATAAAAGTTTTGATGCTAATCCTAATAATACAATTCTATAAACATTAAATTCATCCAGTGTATAAAAAGATCATAGGAGTAATAGTTTAAATTTAACTGGATCTCCTGCAAAAGGAAGATAATAACCTCCTTCTAAGTAAAATATGCTAAATTATAATAGCATCCTTTTTACTGAGCAAGCCTCAGTAGATTATGTAAATAACCTATAAATGAATCTCTAGATTAGATAATGTTCCCCATATTAAAGTCCTATCAAAAAAGGTAGATCTATAGGAACAGCTCCTTCAATGAAATATCGCTAAGGATAGAAACCTTTAAGTACTGAACCTACTGATTAATCTTATTATAATTATTGAATGTATATAAAAAATGAAATTTTTTCAAAAGTGTAAAAATATTTAATTTTCTGTTACCATCACTACTTTAATATTTCACTAAACTATAAAATTTATTTCAAATTAATATAAATACTAACTAACCCACTATTAATTGAAGATTCATTTGTAAATTATATGAATAAATAAAAAATATTACTTGTTTTTATAGTAATCATAAAATAAAAGTAGGAAATTTAAATTTATTTGTTATTAGTACTTTAAGACTGATAAGAAAAATGTTTATTTTAGATTAAAAATGAAAATTAAAAATGTAGGGAAGATATATCATAGTACAAAATTAAATAAAATAAAATACAATAAAATATCAATAATTAAATGTGTAATAATTCTATTATTATGTTCCTTTTCAATTTTTGGGATGACGATCGGAAGCTATATAGGCAGCAATTTCTGGGATAGCAGAAATTCTATTAATTATAGGGTCAAAGACGGGAGCAAATTCAGCATAAGGTTCTAAGGGCAATAAGTCTTTATAACATTTAATTACACTGAGGAAGTAAATATCTGCAATAGTGAAGTATCCAAGTAAGAAATCCTTTTTACCAATGAATTTAGCAAGATATCTAAACTTAGGGATATGATTAGATTCTAAATGCTACTTCTTTTCTTCTTCAGTTTTCTTCAAAGTGTAGTGGTAATTGTAAGAAGAAATTTCATCAAAAATACTTCTGAGAGAGCTAACAATATATTTGTCATTTCCTTTACCCAACCATTCAGGCTTACCATATTTATCTGCGAGATAGTCAAAGATAGCAACAAATTCAGTTAATTTGACATCACCATCAATCAAATAAGGAAGATTAGGGAAATCTAATCCTAAAGTTAATTTATCTTGCTTGAACCATTTATCATCGTCAGTGTATTAGACATTCTCGTAAGGAGTCTTTGTTAATTCAAGAAAATATCTAGCAGGTTAAGCTTTGCCGTATCCTTCCCAATAACCAAGAATAACTTTTTTGTCAGCCATTATAGAATAATTTTTTAATAATTACTAAGTTTTTATATTTTTTAATTAATTATAATTTATGATCAGAAAAGATATTTGTTAGATGATTTAAATGATTATTTGATAGAGACTCTATTCAAAGATACATTGTTCCAGAACAAATCTTTGCTATCTTGAGAGTAAGTTGATGAACATTTCTGAGAGATTTAAAACACATTTAGAAATTGATTGCATGAATAAAATGTAATCAAAATTCTTTTATAATCTCCTTATATTTTATGGAAATCCTTTAGATAGTAGGATATAGGAAGCAAAGCAAACAGCTATCTATCAATCTATAATTAACTACCGTAACTTATCCACTAATTCGTAAATTGTTTTTTAGTAAATATTTACGAATTAAGAAGTAATAGTAACTAAATTTCTCCAAAAAAAAAAAATAGTTTTTTTACGAATTAGTGGATAAGTTACGGTATTTAATTTTATATTTTCATTAATTTTTTCATTTTTATTATTTTTGAGTAGAATTTTAAAGATAAATTTAATTTGAAAAAAATATTTTTGAGAATAAATAAAAAAAGATGAAGGTTTTTGATTTGAGAATGTAAGTAATTACTTTGATAATTTAATTAATATTTTAATTAAGTTAGTATTGAAATAGTTTTTATAAATTATAATTAATTTTGTTATCAAATTAGTTCAAATTCACTTTATTCCTCAGCTCTTGAAGTATCCCAACTATTTAAATCTGCAAAGTTAAAGTGGTGTTCTTCATTGTATTTAGGTTTATTAACAATTTTATTTTTTAGTGGTGAATTATTACTGCTGCTATGATTTTAATAATTGCTAGCTATATTTGTTGAAGCTTAAGAGGCAATCGAAGCAATATTAGGTATTTTTGCTGTAGTTGGTCTACTTCTAAAGCTCCCAGAAGGAGATTATCCTTATTTTTACAAATTTATAGATTAAAATCTCTAATGGACTTAATCTTTATGGGATTTCAAAAGAGAGGAACTTGGCCTAGAATCGGCTAATTTGAATAGAGTTTAAGTTTAATTTTATTTTAAATTATTAAGATTATTTTTTGGATATATTTCTCTTGGAGAATCACCATTTATTAAATTGACAGTTTATTATTTTATAGTACAATTTGTGTTTTATTATTTATATTGTGAAAGTTAGCTTTCATAAGTATTTGCTCTTTTGGCTGGAGAAGAACTTGATATGCATTTTCTATTTACCATAGAAATCATTTAGTGGTTATAATAATAGTCATTAAAGTTAGTTAGATTGGAAGATAGGTTAGTTATTTAAGAAGGAGTAGGTGTTTCAAATCCATTGATTATTTAGTGATCAACGGATGTTCCTCTTAAAATGTTAAAATTGCCAACACTCATTTATTTTTGGTTTCTTCTTTTCTC
Organism: Tetrahymena borealis; assembly: GCA_000260095.1. Taxonomy (NCBI): domain Eukaryota; phylum Ciliophora; class Oligohymenophorea; order Hymenostomatida; family Tetrahymenidae; genus Tetrahymena; species Tetrahymena borealis. Next base: position 29,204 of record JH651254.1, on the reverse strand, counting down.
TCTTTTCGGTTGATCAGTTAAAATTATATCCTTCATTTTATTAGTAAAGGAATTGGATTTATCTTCATCATGATTCTAAGGCTTTCTTTAACTTTATACTTATTTCTTTAAAAAGTTTTTCATTAGCAACTCACTAGAGGTAGTATACTTTTTCCTTAAAGTAGGATTAGAAATTTATCTAATTTTTCTAGATGCAGTATTCTCCATAAATTCCTAATCTATTTTGTTAATAATCTCATTATTTACTGTAGGAGTCACCTCAGTTTCTAAAGTAATTCCATTTAAAAATGAAGACATTGTTATCTATTAATTATCATCCTCTACCTAATCATTATTTTATTCTTATTAAGTTTTATTTTTAATTGAATAGTCGCAAGGATTATTGAAACAAGCTTATGAAATTTCTTCACTTTAGCTATTAATCATTCTATTCAATGGCCCTATTATTTGAGTGCAAATCATTGATTAAGTTCCTGTTTATTAATATAAAGTTTAAAATAATCATTTTACAAGAGTGAAATTAAATAAATAACAAAAATAATAAATAAAATAGAATATTTAAATTAATATTAAATAAATTACTTGATGATTCTCTTTATGAAAGTTGCCTGGACTAAGAGTATTAATCTCTTACTTATGCTCTTTTAGCATTTATTATATTTTAATTTGTAATTTCTAATTTATCCGATTAAGTAATTCCATGTTAAATCTACTAAAGAGACTATTTCATATATTTATTTAAAGCAGGTTATGATGGGATGTTTGGAACATTAATCCTTTATTAGCTTTAAGTTAAAGTAGTACTAGAATTTTATGACTAAAGTTATGAATTATATGCTCTATAACTGCTTAAATTATTATTACCTTGGATATTGTTATTGTTGTTACTATTATTATTTCCTAAATAATTTTGGTAATCAGCAAACACTCTAAATTTATTATCGCTAAATTCTAAGCTATTTCTGCAGACATCTTAAAGCGAATTCTATTTTTAAATCAGTTGACTAGTGTTGTTTGAATTGTTTATATTGTTTTAATTCAGTTAATTCGAATTATATAAATTATGTACATTGTTATTGTTCCTATTCTCTTCATAAATCAAGCTACTTATTTTTTTATTCCTTTCTTAACTCACTTTCAATAGCTTTTCCTTTATTTCTCTCATTTAATTTCTATGTTTTTCTTCTGATTACATATTGCCACTTAACTGTAATGCATATAGTTGGCGAATATTTTTTTTTTAGTTTTGCAAAATATGCATTAATTAAGATGGAGGTCTTTTTTATTTCTGATAAGATTATGGAAATGGTGCATTATCAATATTTTAACTCTAAGTAGGTAATTTCTTTTAAGGAGAAGGTTATTCTCTTACATTATTCTATTAAATAAATTACTACTAAGGAATATATTTTAGTGAGTTAGAATTAGTTTATCTTAAATTAGATCCACTTCTACTATTTCCTTAAGACTAAATTGAAATTCTCGCAGTCTAATTTATTATGTTTGGCTGCAATGATTCTTAATTTTGGAATGTAATCGGCTAGGGATTTTGGAGATTTTAATTGTAGAAATCAATATTTTCCCTAACTTTAATATACCAAGCGTTTATCGCTCCTCTTTATGAACTCTTAGGTCTTAGTACTTCTTTATTTACTCCACCTTGAATCATAATTGTTTTTAATATCAATTAGTTAGTGGTAGTAAGTAACCAGAGAAAAGGAATTTATTTCTTGTCCAATTATTAATTGATATGAATTCCCTTCAATTATTAATTTTATTAAAGACATTCCTTTAATCACTTTCTTTTTTAGATATATATTAATCAAGTAAATCAGCAAGCAAGTATATAAGACTGAATTACACATTCTATACAAAAATCAATAGCCACACAATACTATCTAAACTAAAGTTACTAATAACTTTTCATTGGCAATAAATAACTTATTTTATGAATAAATTTAGATATCCAAAATGACAAACATACTTCCATAATAGCAAACAAATAAAATAAGAGGATTGAAATATTGTAAAATTAAATTTAAAATTTAAGATGAAAAAATGCAATAAATACTAAATTGTTATATCTAAATTAATACTAAATTCATTAAACTAATAGTATAATTGCTAATAGAATAAAATTAATAGTTTTTATTAAATTAGCATTATTAGACTCATCACTTAATAATTTTTCTTAACTAGCTATTGATTCATCTAACATATCTTAGCATTTATAAAACCCACTAGCTTAGTTAGCACAAATTACACAAATTCCATTTCTTTCAACATAATAATTGTTAGAATAACTACATTTAGCACATTTTGTTGTCCCTGGCTGAATTTATATGCATTAGTCTTATACTTTACCACATTTACCTGTTGTCGTATCAAGATAAAACCCCAATTTATTCCAACATACTGAACAAGTTCTCTTACCTTTATTCCATATCAGGCATCCCGAGACATCTTATTTATATTCTAGGCAATCCTTAACTGTAGTTCCTGTAGTATTACAAGTAATAGTTGAACCGCTAATTTCTAAAAATCCACATTGAGTTGTGCTAACATCATTACATTGAACAGGTTATCCTGTATTATCTTCATAATATTTATTTTTATATAAAGTGCATTTTCCAGGTACAGATTAGGTTATGCAATTAGCCTCAATCAAATTGCATATATCTTGATATAAGTAATAGCCAGTAGAGCATAGAATGCATTTTTTTTCATTTGTTTAATAAAATAAGCAACCTGTAATAACATTACTTACACAGCCATTAGTACTATCTAGATAATATGTGGATTAACAAATTGAACAAGTTGATTCATCCTTAAGTAAATCACAATTTTTAATAGTCGGCTATACAGGATTTGTTATCGATATGCATTTATTATTCAGAAGATTCATTGATGCTGGGCACTAAACTATTTAAGTTTAATCTTAAGAGCAACTTGTGGTTTTACAATTGCAAACAGAATCATAAGGACATTTTTCACAGGTATTAGTTAAGGAGTTATAATAAAAAGAACTGATACAGCTATTGCAAACTAATTTATCACTAAGCAAAGAACAAGATGAACAGTTAGGAATTTCATCTATACAACTCAAGCATTAGCCCTAGATATTCTGAAGGATATTTGAATCTGTATTACACTATAAACATTTAAGTTAATTAGACTATAAAATACAACTAGCACAATAATCGGGACAAGCTTCGCATAAACCACTTGTTGTGTGATAATAGTATCCTGAAAGGCAACTAGAGCACTCATACTTCGTATCACTTTAAACACAAGCTTTACATTTCTGGACAGTTGTATAATTATCACATAAAGTGCAAGCTAAATTTTTTATTTTAAAAATAATTTAATATTTAAAACAATTAATGACTCAATCTATTAATTTTGCTTTTATTTTTATGAAATGATTTAAATATTATAAACTCATCTGAACCAATATTCTAATTTATTTAAACTATTTCACTAATTTATTTTAGATTTTTATATTTAAATATCATAATAAGTAAAAAACTTATAATTTTTAATATAAGATTGAAATAATCGCTTTTTTTAATTGATATCTTCAGCTATCTTTTCGTAGAAGAAAATTATCTTTAAATTATGCGATATAAATGGACTTTAATCAGAAAAATCATTTTAGTATATAAATTACTGAAGTCTTTGTTTAGGAAGGAATATCCATCCTTGCATGTTTAGCAAACTGTACCTTCAATGCATGTTGTGCAAGTAGAATCACAAACAGAGCATTGTTTGTTTTCATTCATGTAATATCCACTCTCGCATTAAATGCATGAACCAAGAGTTAGATTTATAACTTGGCAATTTCTAATCTCCTAGCATGTCCCTTAAATCAAAACTGTATCATCTTTGCATGAAGTGCAAATCAAACTCATTCCTAATTTAGGCTCAAAGCATTTATCGCAATCTTAAGGACAAGCCTTACATGTTTTAATTCCGTTTTCTTCTTTTAAGTAATATCCACTTTTACAACCATTAATTACAGTGGAACTTGTTGTGCAAATACCATTTGCATCAATACATTTAACGCATCTTTAATTGTTCCAGTACCCATCACATTAATAAGTGTGATTCTCATAACATTTTACTATTATAACCTACAATGATAATAAATATATAATCCCTATTAAAAAATTTAAATTCATCTTAAATATTATCTTGAACTATTTGATAATTACTCCTTTTTAAAAATTTGATCGTTTTTTAAATTATAGAGGGATTTATCATAAAGATTATAATTTTTTAAAACCCTAAAGTTATTAATGCTAAAAAAGATATTTTGTGATATTATTATAAATTTAATAATGTGAGATAGCTTAAAATGATATAATGATAGTGACACGCAAATAATAGAGATAAAATAAAGGATTTTTCTATAATTATTATTATTAATATGATTAGCATATTTAAAAATATTATTTAAATGATAGATAGATAGATAGTTAGATAGATAGTAAACAAAATTTGTTATTTTTAATAATTATTATTTTAGTAATAGGATATTTATATGTATTATTTATTTATTTGTCTGTTTCTTTCTTTGTTTGTTTATATGTCTTTTTACTCGTTTATTTGAAGAACACTTTCAAATTAATTCTTATAAAAGAATGTATCCCGATCCAAAGTAACTCATTAGCCAAGTTGTTATAATACCAATAATTTTTGCTATACCTATGAGAATCTTTGATTTTAAAATTTTATTAATTTAATTAAATAAATGGTTGCTTTAAAATAAATACATGAATCGATTCTTGTGATCTAACTACATCGATTAAACCAAATGTACTAATAACAATGTAAGTATAGAATGCATTGTAATTAAATAGCATAAAAACCTTTCCTATCTTCTCAGTGTGTTTGACCAACTATTTTCAATTCAAAAAATTAATCATTCTTTACGATTAGATATTAGATCAATAATAATTACCCAAACTATCATAATCAGTGGTGAAATAGCAAAGCAGAAAGGATAAATTAAGAAAATGATATACATCTCAGTGTATCTATAACTTTCATCTCCATTAGAATCTAAGAAGAATGAAATGAATGTGCAAATTACACTAACCTATTTGATTTTTCAAAATGAATATACTCATTGGAATTATTAAATAATTTTACAAAGTGAATGATCATAGTGAGCAACATAAGAACACCCAATAGATTTACACTAAATTATGTTTGTCTGTATGCTAAGAAAGAACTTTTAAATACACCAAAAATTCTCCTCAAATAGAAGAAAATCAAAACTAACCACAAACATTTCCTTTCTTCTATGATTGATTCATTTTAAATATCGTATTTATCATTAAGTTAATCATATTTAGGGATAAATGCATCAATTCTGTCTTTTGATTCACTGTAATTTTTTTTCATTACTTTAATTCTCAAGTGATTTACTTCTTCATCTTGTTGATCGTAATTTATATATTGTTAGATTTATTTATTAATATTATGCTCCGTTTTAATTTCAACCTTAGTGATTTAAAAATGATTATTTTAATTCTAAGGAATTTAATTGACAAAATATTTACTTAATCATTATGGATAACTTCATTTATGATATAAAAGTTTAGCGATATTTTAATTTCAAAAAATCTGGAGTAATTCTTGAGATAGTGGGTATCTTTTAAGCAATTTATGAGTTCTCCTTGATCCTTATATGAAAGCATAATAATTCTAGATTATAAATTTACTTCATTGTAATTTAACATATTATTAGAATCCTGGGGTTTAACATATTTATCTCTCACTAACTTGTGAATACAAATATCTGCTTCAATTCCATACTCTTAAAAGAATTTCTTATTCTATTTATCAACATATTTTACTAATTTTGAAAAATTATCTAGGAAAGTCTTTTCTCTTGTTGAATAGTCAATCAGTTTAGCAAGGGAATTAAATTCCTTCAGGAACATTTCAAATTTCTCTATTCCCTAATCAGAATTTTCATCTAAATACATTTAATCCTATTTATTTGATTGAAATAATATTTATTTCTATTAATTAATAGTATTTTTGATTTATTACTTATTATTGGAAGGTAAAGTATAGGGATTTGCAGAGAGGGTCTTCTATATAAATATGAAAAGGACTAATAAAACTACCCTTTCCTGCCAAGACTAGGCAGACTGGATAATTAGTTTTATTTTACCAATTCAAGACTGATATATTATAGTTAAATATGTCAATAAAGGCTAAACTCAAATCAGAAGAGGTTGATAATTTATACTTAAATTACTCTACATCTTCATCTCTATCGTAAATTTTCTTTATAACTTAATGATCTCTAATTAGTTTCTTCAGAGAAATAAGCTTGATTGTTTTCATATATCGAGAAGCCCAGAAATAAGAAACAATGTAAATGAGCTTAAAAATCCAAAGTATTCTTGTTTAAAATTTTGTATATTTAGACATCTCATTAAAAATAAATGCAAGTTCTTCGATTTCGAACTCATCATCCTCAGATATTATTTTCCAGGGCTTTTTATGAGTATTCTCGCCGTGTAAGTAAATTCTCTTCATATGATAAGGTAAATCTTCCACATGAAAGTCAGGTCTTTTTTAGCTTTCTAATTAAAAAGTCTTTTAAAGAATTCAAATGAGAAATTTATCCAGAAAATGAATGAAAAATTACCTAAATGTCATACATATTTGCATTTTAACTTTAATTATTGTTATAAATTGCTTATTATATCTTAAAATCACTAATAGAACGCTTTCTTTTTCTGTTATCCAGCAATCTCGCTAGTACCAGTGATGCTAAACATAATAAAAAAGTAATAACTGGTATTATAACTTCCCATCCACCAACTTTGTAAACAAAGTATTATGAGCTATCCAGGCAATTACCACCTTCTTTGTGATAACCATCGTTGCAATTATAATTGCATGATAAAGTGCTAAGAATTTAGAAATTTGGTTAAGTATATTCTGAATTAGGTGGTAAGTTTCTACAAGGTGAACAATTGGACCACCCTGAAAAACTTTTATAATAACCGGCTCTACAAATTTAGCATTTATATCCATTGACAACTTCAAACTCTGAAGGACAAGGAGTAGTCATAACTGATCCAGACTATCCATTTGATATTAAGGATTAAACTGAAATCTATTATTTATCATTTGAAGTAGAAGTAGAGACTGAACCAGCTTCTACAGTAACCTAAATTATTTAAAATAATTAAAGAATATTATTCCCTTTGATTTATTGCCAAATTATTTTACTAATAAACCCTAGTCATAACTTTATTCAGCCCATACAGTTTAATTAATCCATTAAGTAAAGTTTAGTTTGATTCTACCTCCTGATCCAGATCCTCCACTTTAAAAACCAAAACCTCCATTAGCCATAACAAAAGTATTATTCCCTCTTAATTACTCCGTATGCAGCTAAATTGAGCCTCCTGAGCCACCTCCATTATTGAATTCTTTATCTTCAGTTCCTGTACCATTAGATTCAATAGTGGAGTCAGAAATTAATGTAATAGATATAATACTCTCTATATAAATGACTCCACCGCCTGAGCTGGTATAAGGTGGTAAATCAATATCATCATCACTACCTCCTCCAGATCCTTCAAATATTGGATTAAATGGGTTGCCGTATAATGGCCTTGATCTTAAAAAATATAAAAAATAAATAAATACTTAAATTCCTTATTACAATATTATAAGTTACTCTATTTCACTGCATGAGGTATCTTGAATATTATTCAAAGATAATGCACTCCCTCCTTAACCTCCATATGATCCCCCTGAACCTCCACATTAATATAATCCAATAGTTGTGTCATAAATACCACACCCTAAACCAATAGAACTTCCACAACCTCTTCCAGTTGCTGAAACAGAAGAGGAATTTTAGATTACTATAGTTTGGGCATAAATAGCTATGTTTGAAGCAGAAACCAAGCTCTTGTTTGATAATTCTAAATCATAATAAGTAAATATTAATAATTGAACTCTCATAGGAGCATCTGAAAATATATTTTCTGATAGAAGGTCTAATAAACTTGTATAATTTTAATATCTCTATAAAGTAGCTGTTATATTGAACTGTTAAGTCGTTTCATTGTAATTGTTTAAGAGTGATAAATATACAGCAGAGGGTGAATTATATATAGGAAAATCATTTTTAAATACTGTCTTACAATTGCATAACTCAGTCTTACAGAAATATTCTGTAGAAAAAAGAGTTGAATTATCGCTAATTGCAGTATGGCCAGAAGCCATTAATATTCTTTATGAAGTAAGGTTAAGTTTATTCAATGTTAAATAGCTGTTTTCATAATTTTCCGATTAAAATATGGTATATCTTAGATTCGAAAATTATGAATTGGTAATATTCAAAGCACTTACAAATTAAATGTTTAAGTCGACATCGAAAGATGTATCCTAATCTTTATTCTTCTACATAGATATATAAGCAATATTTAGATTATTTATTATTATCTTATTAAAGTTCAATGAGAGCGAATATCCAGCATCTTCTACAGGAATTGTGTCAAATTACATAAAGACATTTTCAATTAAAATAGTATCACAACTTACATCAAAGGCAGGGAATACTTTATTTGTTAAATTAGTATTTACTAAACTGCATAAGTCATTTTTTTATCTCAATAATGGTTAGCTCTGATTTACATTTTTAAAGTTTATATTTCTATTTATTTCTTACATTTAAAGACTAAATACTAAAGGTAGTGATAAGCTTAAAGTAATAATTATCTAGTGAAAGGCTATTTAAATAATGTTCTTCATTTCGCCTTAGCTATGTCTTCTTTTATATATTTAGAAAAGACTAAAATTGTTGACTTTATTATGTAAACTATTCAGATTTCTTTCTCAATTAATAAAAGAAATTTTATAAATAGATTCAAATCTTCTTCTAACTTGATGATTAAATCTCTAATTATAAACAAAATTCCTAATTTAGACAATTAATTATTGCAAGTGTCTTTAAATTTTTTATGAATTAAACAATAGTATAATTAGTTTACATTTAATTTTTCTTCTTTTTCTGACATGCTTAGAAAAATTAATAAAACCTCATTATCTATTGTATATTATTATTAAATAAATATCATTCATTATAAGAACCCAAATCTAAATATCTATCAAATAATCTTACTTAAAATTTAATTCAATTTACTTTATAAAAATTAGTAGTTATCTTAGAATTAATCTTTCTATTATATAACAGAATATATTACTTATTAAATAAGATAATTTTATTAAATCAAATAATATCTTATCAAAAAAATATTTAGTAAATATAATGGTGATTTACAATATATAATAACTTCTTATCTATATAATTAATAATTTTTAAATAATCTTCTAATTTATTTATTACTTATTTTTTATTATAAATTTGTCTTATCACTGAATAATGAATTCTTATAAATAGACTTTAACAAAAAATACTAATTAAATAAATAAACACAAATAATTTTTTTATTATAAATAATATTAAGAAAATGAAACAATTGATATTTAATTAATGATGATACAAAAATAAATTTAGATATCTAGATTGGTGAAATACTCCATTCACAACAATTAAAAATGTAAATATGGATTTATTTTTTTAATTTCATTAGGAATTAGCTGACTTAAAAATGTAGAACATTTGCTATTTAATAATTATCATTTAAAATATTAAAAATTTGAAGAATAAATTTAAAAATATATTACAATATCAGTTTTAAATATGTTAGGCTTTTACTTTTTGACAATTCTCTAGAGATATAAAAAATGTCTTCAGCTAAAAATCCACTAAAAATAAAATGTAATTAATATATTTTGTAGTAATTTATCTATTTTACTTATCAGTTAGTTCGATTGTAAGCTTAGATAATAAAGGTAATTTAACTAGATCTAATATAAATTCTCTATTAGGTTTTAAGCACCAAAAACAAGATCTTTTATTTAAAACAGTATTAAATTATTTACTAAGATTATTGAAAATAATTATTTACTAGAAATTCAGATTCAGTACTTTCAATTATTCGCATTTAGATAATTCTTGAACAAAAATATTTAGATTTTTTAGATTATTATCTCCTACACTTTATTAAATATCATTTATAAAAATAAAATATATTTTAATTTACGTTAATCTAATTGATAAGTGAGCAAGATTTTAATATTTGAAGATTTATGAAGCTAAGAATTTTAAATCAGCAGAATTCAATATATCTCTAATAAATAATTAAATTAAGATTAAATTAAGCTAAGTTAAGGTCATTATATTTACAAACTCAGAATGAATGTTTAAAGGGCCTTTATTTTTCCTATTTCTTCCATCATATTCATTAAATATTAGTGAGATAATTTAATGCCACTATAATTAATAAAAGATTTAATTATTATAAAATAAAAATGTTTATTCAATTTCAAATATAATATACTTTATATTTAAATTTAAATATTTCATAGTAGTAGATCTTTAGAACTCTTGAGTTAGATTTATTATTCCATCTTATGTTATTTAATCACTCTTTAAAGATGAACTTTCCTTTCGTATATTTAGATTAAACTTTAATAAATTTGGAATCTTTACAATTTCTGAGCTAAAATCCTCTAAACCTTTATCTACTAATAAGTTTTAACTATAATAAATATAATAAATTAGATTAAATTATTAAAATAAATTATTCAATAAATACTTCAATTGAAGAGTTAAGTTAGAAAGAGATTAACATTTTTTTAGTGCCTAAGCTAATACCTTTATTCCCTAAACTTGTAATTTGTTGTAACTTTTTTATTATTTTTATTAACAGTTTTTAGATTAAAATTTTTAAATTAAAAATACCCTCCTTTAAATATAAATAATATGTAATTAAACAATTTGTTTAATAATTCTTAATATCAAGGGTAGAATTAGAATTTTATAAGATTACCTAATATCGAGAGCCAATATTTATAATAATTTTAATTTTGAGATATCTTCCCCTATAAACTATATAGTTTTAACTCCTAAGGCATTCATCCTATTAAATTTAATTAAAATTAATTACCAATATCTTAAAATATTAGATTTTACATTAAAACAAGATTTAACGAATATAAATATGGGAGACAAGATAGCGCTTGAAAAAGAGCTTGAAGCCCTTCTTTCTTAATTTGATTGCTTTAGTTAGTACGGCTATTGTAAGTTAAATCAAATTTAAATATCTTCTTATTTAAAATAACACAAATTACTGAAGATCTAGGCTTATTTAAGTTAGATTCATACACTTTGATATTTCTAATGCAAAAAATTTGAAATCTGAAGATTTTATATCATTACTGTTACTAAATTTTATTTAATTTAGATTGGTTTATCTATTCTTCTAAAAGCATTTTTCTAAATATTACCTATTTAATTTAAGGCTTCTCATATTTTTATTCTCAGATAAAAATTTAATGTTTTCTCCTTCAGAGAATATCAAGTGAAAACTATATTTTAGATTAAAGGAAGTTAACCTATAAGTGAGTAGCAAATTCATTTAATTAAATTTAATTACTTAAAATATCCTATCTAAAAATAAGATAAAGAATTTATATCTTTTATCTAATTGAAGAATTCTATTTTATTTTATGCATCTGAGAAGGTACTTTTAGATTTTATAATTTAACATGGTTTTATATTTCTTTATAAAGAAGAATATACATAATTTTTTTCCTTAGTGACTTCATTTATTAAAAATTAGTTTTTATTAGATTATAAAAATAATCATTTACTAATTTCTAATAATGACAACTACTTAGGAAAAAATATTTGTATAGTTTTAAATAAATTAAAAAATAATTTAGATAATTTAAAAATTATTTTTTTATTAAATAAATTTAATAAAATAAAATTTACAAAGATTTTAATTTGATTATCTTTTAATATTAGTTGTCTTTATGAAGCCTCATCTTTTAAAAGTTAGTTTTACTTTCCTTAATTAATTAGAATTAATGTAAATACCTCTTCTAAATTCCTACAAACTCTTGAATAATGATTAGTGCCTAAATTTATTAATATATCTGATAAGCTACTCCTATCTTATACATAGAAATTTAATGTTTAAGCAATAATTTAATAAATCTTGCTTTCTTTATTTATTAAATCATCCTAAATTGAGCTAATCTTTGATTATCCTAACTATAATTAATTAATTGTTTCTTCTATACATGATTCAAATATTAAATAGTTATCAAGAAGCAACAAGCTAATTCCTACTTAGTAAATATCATTCTTTTATTTTTAATAAAAAGTTATTTTAAAAGAAAAATTGGAGAGTAATATTACCTATTTTGAACAAATTAAACCTTTTTTATATTCTGGTGACTTATACTCTATTTCACTACACTATCAAAAATATTATAATTAAATAAAAAATTATATAAAAATTATACTCTGTTAAACTAAAAGGGTTCTTTTAATAAATCATCATTATCTGACATAAAATCACAAAACCCAGCAAATTCTTTGTAAACTTCTTATTAATAAGCATTTTCAAAATTTACTAATAATTGTTGAAAAAAATATTTTTATGATATTATTTAAAATAATTATAAATATTGTAAATGAACTAAATAAAATACTTAATTTAATTTAAGGATTAATTCCACTATCAACTATGAGAATATTATTAAGATTTATATTGCTATGAGTAATATTAAGTTAATGAAGATAATTAACAGAATCTATTATATCAATAGCGATTTTCATTTTTATCTCACTGCTATACTCTCCATTTCTCATTTATCTTTATAAATATTAATTGAGGGTACCTATATTTTATATATAAATATAAATTTATAAATTTAAAATTAATCTAGAAGGATATATAAAAATCAATTTGGATAAAAATTTAACATCCCCTAATAAAATTACATGAACACTTTTCAATTTCAAAGCAAGCAAAATCCTTATTTTGATTAAGATTTAAATAAAAAAAGTTATAAAGTTCTATTATTAATGGCATTTAGCATAACCTCATTAGACCCACTTCAATTTAGATTTAATCTATTGTCTATACTCTTTTTATTTTTAAAACAGTGTCTTTTTGCAAATGTTTATTATGTACTCCTAAAATAATACTATTTTCTCCATTTGAAATGATTTCTAAATTTTAATCATATATATCCATTTTTTTTATTTATTCAAGGATTTCTTATCTTTCTTCTAAAGTAATTTTTCTGAACTCATTATTATAGTTATCCTAAAATAAATATTTTAAATATATTATTATTTTTATTATTAAAGTTAAATCCCATTAATTAACCAAAATTTCATTATAAATTTACTAATTCAATTTAAGGATCTTCTTTATTCAGACTAATATTCTATTTTTGTAAACTTGCTTGAGCCAAATATTGTTAATGAGAGATAAAACCAATTAAGTCATCAACCTACATATTTTTATTTGTATTAGGATTCACGCATAGTTAAGCAACTTTATAAAGTAAAGATTCTTTATTAATATTATGATTAGGAAATATATTTCCTTTAAAAAGATTTTCTTTGTCTTCTTTACTCAATTATTTTAAATCTAAGATATTCAGGTTATCTAATTAAAGCAATATTAATCCAATATGGTACAAATCAAGCTTTATTTATTTTAATAATAAATAGCAATTAACTAAAATAAAAATTAATTGTTACTTCTTTTTTTCTTGTTGTACAATACAAATCTCTTGGTGGTTATTAAAATATAGTCTTATTTTATTTAAATAATATAAATATTTATTAAAAGCATAAAATTCTCTCAAATATACTTGTTTATATAACTCAAGATTATTGATTAGTAAATTCTCTGGAATATAACCTTTTTAATTAGTTTTATCATTTATTTTTACAATTTAAAAATGCAGAAAGAATATAATTATTTTGCTTACTCAACTTGACTAAAGGGATCTAAGGATCATCAAATTAAATTAAAAATTTAGATGGCTTAATATTTCCATGATATTCAAGTTTGTGAAGACAACTAATAGCATTTAGAATTTACATCATTAATTTGAATTTAAATAATTCATTTGGAAACTAGTTTTTACTTTTACATAATCTAAAAAAATTTTCTAAGCTGCCTTTTTAATGTATAATAGATAAAATAATTTTAATAAATTTCTTTTATCTTACAAAATTAGGTAAAATAGTATTTTCAACAACTAAAATTAGGATTATAAATTCAAGTAATTAATGTTTATTTTTTTAATATGTAAATTAAGATTAGTCTAATTTTTTAATTTTCTTTTGGATTCTTTTAGATTCTAAAAAATAGATAAAAGCATTCAAAAATTTCATTTTGAATTGAATAAGCATAATTGTAAAAAATGATACTAAATTGTTGCTTTTTTATCAAGATGTGTTAATATTATTTCTTATGAAATTACTTTAAATGCAAAATAACATAAATAATTAAAATTTTATATTTTACTTTCGCAATATTCTTATTCTATAACAAGGAACATCTTCTTTTCCATAAGCGAACTTGGATACATTAGGTGTGGGTATGAATTATTTTATTCCAAGCTTGTCAAGAAAAATGCATCAAAAATAGCAACGATTTCTTTATTATATTGAATTAACACTTTATTACCCTTGATTGACTCAATAAAATTGTAGCTATGTATGTTAACTCTTTATAAGTCAATCACTTTCAAGATAATGGTATCGTTAAATTTCTTATTAAATGCTTTTAACACTATGGAGAATTACCCATTATCTATATACTCAAAATTGCTGTAATCCTCTTACTTTTGAAACATTAACTTAATGAATTTCTTTATTTTATCATGATTAAATGTGCAAACTTTAAGTTTTGCTGATATACTATTTGCTATGAATTGTATTACTTCTTCACGCTATTCCATTTATTAAGTCAATTTTTTAAATTAATATTTAGAGTAAATAATATATTAGAAGTATATCAAAACTAATAAACTTTTGTAGATAAACATTCATTCCCCTTTTCAATTAAAATCTAATTTGTATATGTCATTTCATTAAAAATAATTGTAAAATTATTACTACTTTATCTTTATTCTTTCTAATTTAAATTATGATAAAAATGGTTCTTATCTTTATTCCCTTTACCCTAACTTTCACACCCTATCACTTACTTTAGTATATATTTATTTTGTATTTGCTTTGAAATAATTTCTAAAATAATTAAACTAAAGTATATATATATATTAAAGGAACCTATTCTACCTTTTTAGTAGGGTATTACAGATATATTGAATTTCCTATTTAGAAGTTTATATTGTAAATAATTGAATTAATTAACAACATGTATTTTCCTTGATCCAAGGTATATTGGAGTAATTAAGAACAATAAAGAATTTGAAAAGCTATCCTAATATTTAATATTACTTTCAATAATAATATAAATTTTATTAAGAGAATAACTTTAACGATAATACTAAATAATAAAAATCATAAAAAGATTCAAGCAACCTAAATAGTCTGAAGAATTAGAAAATATTGAAAATATTTTAAAATCATTATAACTATACGATTAATTTAAGTTGAGGAGTCTCTAAGCAGTGAGCTATATTATTAATAAAATATAGTTTCTTAAGAAACTAATAATAATCCTTTAATATTTTGGAAATTACATAAAAAAAAACTTAAATTTTTAAATTATTTATTTATTAAAATAACTAATGCTCCTTGTTCTGGTGCAGATTCAGAACGAACATTCTCTGAAGCAGGAAATCTAATAAGTCCAAAATGAAATAGATTAAAATCTGACACTGTATAAATTCTTATATTTCTTAAATAGAATTTTTAAAGAAAAACCATTGATTAAGAAGAGTTAAAAGATAATTTAAAAAGAATAAAAATTAAATGAATAAAGTTATATTTTTTCATGTTTTTAAATAGGTTAGAATTAAATAACAATTTTAATACATATAATTTAAAATAAAATGTTTACCTCATCTCATTTTAGCTCATTTAGCTGAACTCGTGAGCCAAGAAATTTTTTTACAAATTTTTCTAGCTCATGAGCTGAAAAAATTCAAATTTTTTTCTTCACTGATAATAAAAAAGGTTATTTTGCAAATCACTATGCTCAGAAATTTCTAATTTATCTAATTAATAATTTTAAATTTCTGTTAATTTATTGCTATTATATAAATTCATCTTATCACAAGAATGATTCTTTTAAAATAATTCTTACAAAAATATTAATTTCCATTTAGTTTTTTAATATAAAAAGGAATTTTTATTTATAAATAAAATTAAAGTATAAAGAAAATAATAAAATGAATATGCAGCAATTAAGGAATCAAAACACATAAGTTTAGATTTAATGATTATACTATATCGAATTATTCCATTCTACTCAACTCAATTAAAAATTTAAATTTGGATTGATTTTTTTAATTTCATTTTGTGCTTCCTAATTCAATATATTAGAACATCCACTATTTAATAATTATCATTTAAAATATTATAATTTGAAAAGGATATTTTAAAAGTAAATTACAAGATCAATTTTAAATAAGTTAGGCTTTTACTTTTTGATAATTCTCTAGAGATATAAAAAATATCCTCCTCTAAAAATCCCCTAAGATAAAATTTAATTAATATATGTAGTAGCGATTTATCTATTTTACATATTCATTAAACTGATTGTAAGCTTAGATAATAAAGGCAATTTCTCTAGACCTAATATAAATTCTCTGCTGGGTTTTTAGATAAAATAGAAAGATCTTTTATTTTTAGAATATAAGTTATATATTTAGATTATTAAAAATAATTATTTACATGAAATCTAGATATAGTACTTTCAATTATTAGCATTTAGATAATTCCCGAACAAAAATATTTAGTTCTTTTAGATGGGGATCTTTTAGTCTTTATTAAATACAATTAATAAATAAATATAATTGATATGTTAATTTACTATAATCTAATTGATAGGTGAGCCAGATTTTAATATTTGATGATTTATGTAGCTAAGGGCTTTAAACAAGCAGGATCCAATTCATTACTAATAAATAATTGAATTTAGATTAGTTAAAACTAAGGTAATTAATTATTCTTACAAATTCACAAACAATGTTTAAAGTGCAGTAATTTTTCCTATTTCCTCCATTATTTAGACTAGCGATTATTGATATAATTCAATACCTCTGTTATTATTAAATGATTTACTTTTATAAAAAAGTTTGTTCATTTTCAAATATAAATTACTCTATATTTAAAGCTAATTATTTAATTGTTTTAGATTTTTAGAACTCTCTAGCTAAATTTATTAATCCAGTTTCTGTTATTTAATCAGCCTTTTAATTCTCATATGAGCTTTCATTTTATAAATCGAGATGAAACTTTTATAAATTAGGAATCTTTGCAATTTCTGTACCAAATTCCTCTAAACCTTTATCTACTAAGCAGTTTTACCTATATGTAAATATAATTTAAAAGTTTAAGTTATTAATTAAAATTTTTATAAAATGAATAATGAATGAATACTTTAGTAAAAGAGTCAAGTTAGAAAGAAATTAACTTTTCTTAAGTGCTTTAGCTAATATCTTTATTCCCTAAACTTATAATTTGTTCTAACTTTAGTTCATTATTTTTATTTAAAAATTTATTATAATTTAAAGCTATTTCATAAAAAATATCCTCCTTTAAATATCTGATTAAACTTAATTTTTCTTAAAAATTAATAAGATATATTAAAGGGAGGGTTCTTTGAAATTGTAATAGCTACCTAAGATTAAGAAATAATGTTTATAGTAATTTTAATTTTGAGATTTCTTCTCCTATAACTTTTATAGTTTTCACTCCTAAAGCATGCTTTCTATTTAATATAATTAAAATTAAATAACAATATCTTAAAAAAATAAATTTTACCTAAGAGAGAGATTTAATGTATTTAAATAAGGGAGATTTGATAGTGCATTAAAAAAAGCTAGAAATCCATCTATCTTAATTTCATTGCTTTAGTTACTACGACTATAGTTATTTAAATTAAGCTTAAATATATTCTTTAAATTTAAAATAACAATAATACTTAAAATTGATGCTTATTTGAGTCAGATTCATACACTTTGATATTTCATTTGCTAAAAGTTTGACATATGAAGATTTTATTCCATTACAGAAACTGCTACTAAATTTTAATCAATTTAATTTATTTTTCAAAACTTCTTAAAATGTTTGTTGAAAATCTTACCATCCTTTTAATTTAAAGTATTTCAGATTTTAATTCTTAGACAATTAAGGAAATTATTCTTCTGAGAGTGTGAGTTGAGATCTTTATTTTAAATTAAATGAAGTTAACCAAACACTTAGTTATATATTCATTTAGTTTTATTTAATTACTTTATTAATTCTATTGAAAAACTAGATAAAGAATTTATCTCTTTCATCTAATCAAAGAATTCACTATTGTCAAATCTCTCTTTAATGTTTCTTTTAAGTTTTATTTATTTAATTTTACTGTTTATTTGTTTACTAATAAGAAGGATGGATATACAGATCTTTTTCCATAAGTTACTTCATTTTATTTAATATTTTTAGTTTTTTTAGGTTTAACACATTTAAACTAATTTCTATCAATGATAATTAATTACTTATGAAAAAATATTTGTATGATTCTAAATGAAAAATTTAATAATTTGAATATTTACAAATTTTCTAATTTTAAAATCTTTTAATATTATTGGTCCTTATGAAGCTTCACCTTTTTATAGATAGTTTATAATTTTACTTAAATTAATTCCATTTCATTTAATGTAAATACCTCCTCAATAGTCTTACAAACTCTAGAATAATGTTTAATGTTTAAATTTATTAATAAATCTGATAGTCTACACCTATTTTATTCATAGAAATTTAACATTTAAGAAATAATTTAATAAATCTTGCTTTCTTTATTTATTAAATCATCCTAAATAGAACTAACACTTGATTATTCTAACTACAGTTTTTGAATAGTTTCTTCTATACATGATTCAAATATTAAATAGTTATCAAGAAGTAACAGGCTTACTCCTACTTAATATATGTCATTCTTTTATTAATAATAAACAATTTTTGTAAAAGAAATACTGAGTTAAAATTACCTATTTTGATCTAATTTAACTTTTTTTATATTCTGGTGACTTATACTTTATTTCACTACACTATCAAAATTATTATAATTAATAAAAAATTATATAAAAAATATACTCTGTCTAACTGATAGGATTCATAAAAATCATCATTTTCTCTGAGGACATCTGATTAATAAGCATTTTCAAAATTGACTAAATAATATTCAAAAATAGATTTTTAAGTTATTATTTTAATGAATTTAAATAAAGCAAATCAATCAATTAAAATACTTAATTTAATTTAGGGGTTAACTTAGTTTTCTATTATTAGAAAATTATCTAGATTTATATTGCCATGAGTAATATTAAGTTGATGAAGATAATTAACAGAATCTATAATATCAATTGCAATTTTCATTTTTTATTCACTATTATATTCTCCATTTTTCATTTATCTTTCTAAATATTAATTTAGGGTACCTATATTTTTTATATTTAAATTTATAAATTAAATGCTAGCTAATCATAAAGGATCTGTCATAATCAGTTTGAACTCAAAATTTAACATCCCCTAATATAATTACCAGAGCACTTTTCAATTTCAAAGCAAGCAAAATCCTTATTTTGATTTACATTTAAATAAAAAAAGCTATAAAGTTCTATTATTAGTGGCATTTAGCATAACCTCATAAGGCCTACTTCAAATTAGATTTAATCTATTGATTATACTCTTTTTATTTTTAAGACAGAGTCTTTTTATAAATGATTATTATGAACTCCTAAAATAATACTATTTTCTCTATTTTAAATAATTTCTATATTTTATCCATATATTTCCATATTTTTTATTTATTAAAGGATTGCTTATCTTTCCTCTTTCTTAATTTCTCTTAATTCAAAATTATAATTATCCTAATATTTAATATTTTCAATATTTTGTTATTACAGAATTAGAATTCATTTAATTTAAAAATTTTTCATTAAAATTTACTAATACAATTATAGGATCATCTATTTTCTGATTACTATTCTATTTGTGTGAATAAGCTTGAGCCATATATCGTTAATGAGAGATAAGACCAATTAAGTCATCAACTAACAAATTTTTATTTTAATCTGGATTTAAACATAATTAAGCAACTTTAAAGAGTAAAGATTCTCTATTAATATTATAATTAGAGAATTTATTTCGTTTTTAAAGATTTTCTCTATCTTCTTAACTCAATGATTTTAGATCTAAGACATTTAAGTTATCTAATTAAAGGAATATTAATCCAATAAAGTACAAATCAAGCTATACAAAATAATATAATAATAAATGTTAATCAAAATAAAATTTAATGAATACATCTTTTTTTCTTGACTCCTAATTTTAATCTATTGAAGGGTAATAAAATATAGTCTTATTCTTTTAAAATAATAAAAATATTTATTAGTTAAAGATTAAATTCTCTCAAAAATACTTGTTTATATTGCTCAAGATTATTGATTAGTAGTTATGCTGGAAAATAACCTTTTTTAATTAATTTTATTAATCATTATTTCTATATAAAAATGTAGAGGGATTGTAATTAAAGAATATTAGTATTTTATGATTACTCAACTTAACTAAAGGATTTCCATTCTCATCATATTAAATTAAAAATTTAGATGGCTTAATATTTCCATGATAAGCTCGTTTGTGAAGACAGCCAATAGCATTTAGTATCTAAATCACTAATTTGTATTTAAATTATTCATTTGGAAACTAGTTCTTATTTTTACACAATCTAAACAAATTTTCTAAGCTGCCTTTTAAAAGATAGATAGAAAATTTTCATTATATTAGCTAAGAAATAATCTGATAAGTTTAGTATAATAGAAATATTAATTAATAAAAATAGAGTTATAAACTGAAGATGATAATGATTTCAATATTTAATTTATGAGTAGTAGTAGTTCATATTAATTATTTAATATTCTTTTTGATTCTTTAAAATAATCAAAGATTAAGAATAATATCTCTATTGATCAAGTAAGCGTAAAGATAAAAAATGATACAAAATTGCTGTTTTTTATCATACTTACTAATATTATTATTTAGGAAAAATATTATAAAAGCAAAACAATCGAAATAATTAGAATTTTATATTTTACTTTCACAATATTCTTATTCTATTACAAGAAATATCTTCTTATCTATTAGGAGACTTTGAAACTAATAGTATCCTGATTAATTATCTTATTCCCAACTTGTCAAGAAAAAGGCATCAAAATTTTAAACAATTTTATTACTGTCCTAAGCTTAAAGCTTATTACCCTTGATTTGCTCAATAAAATTGTAGCTGTGTATGTTAACTCTTTATAAGTCAATCACTTTCAAGATAATAGTTTAGTTATATTTGATATTAAAAGCTTTTATCACTATGGAGTAATACCCATTATCAATATACTCAAAATTGCTGTAATCCTCTTTCTACAGAAACATTAACTTAATGAATTTCTTTACTTAATCGTGATTTAAAGAGCAATCCTTAAGTTTTGTTGATATGTTATAAGCGATTAATTGTATTACTTCTTAGCTTTATTCCATTTATTAAAGCCTATTTCTTATATTAATATTAATAGTATTTTATTCAATTCAAAGTATATCAAAAGTAATCAGCTTTAGTAGATATAATACTAATAGTTAATCAACGATTTAATAAATAATAAATATCTATTAGATATATTAATTTATTCAATAAATTATCCATTAATTCCAAATAAAATTATCTCTATCATTCTCTCAATATAAAATTGAGCATTACAGATATTTAGGATAAAGTGACTTCTCATATTGATAAATATTTAATATTCAAATATATGAACTAAATTTTAAACCAAATAAAGTAAATCAAAGGTTATTTAGTATTTTAAAGATAAATTTAAAGAGGAAGCCATTATTAATTTAAAAATAATTTTTACAAATCTTATTTTGCAAATAACTAAAAACAATAATCATTTTTATTTTTATATTCTATAATATTACTTACTGTTAAGTTAAATTTACTAATTTTTACATAATTTAGAGGTTAATTCTTTAATATATTTTTTGCAGCATATTAGTTTACCAATTAGGTATAATTAAATTGTTTATCACACCTTATTTGTCTATCTTTCTAAATGATTAAAGATTTCTGATTTAAAAATTATTACTTTAAATTTTATGTTCAATATAATTAGAAAAAAAGATAATAAAGGTAAATACATTTAAAATACTTATATAAATTAACAAAGAATATAGTAAACAAGTAAGTATTAGTTAATTCTCCTTTCAAATCAATTTAAAATTTAAATTAGGATTAATTTTTTTAATTTCAATTGGCACAACAATTTGTAATATATTTGAACATCCACTATTGAATAAATATCATTTAAAAAATATTAAATTTGAAAATGAAATTATTAAATAATTTACAAGATCAGTCTTAAATAGACAAGACTTTTACTTTTTGATAATTCTCTTGAGATATAAAAAATATCATCTGCTAAAAAGCTCCTTAAAAATAGAAATGAATAAATATTAGTTGGTGCATTTAAATATATTTTACAATTAGTTTAATTAAAGTGTTAGTTTCGATAATTAAGGGAACCTAAGTAAATCTAATATAAATTCTCTATTAGGAGTAGACCTTTATTCCATTATGTAGTTTTAAGATCTAATTTTTATTTTAAGCAAATGTTTGTTTTCATATATTAATTTTATATTTACAATAATTCCAGATATAGTATTTGCAGTTATTCTAATTTAGATAATACTTAAATAAACGTAGATATTCCTTTATCATCCTAATTTCCTTCTTTATTAAATTTAACTTATAGATAACAATTTAAACTAATTTAAATTTACTCAAATGCAAGGGATAAGTGAGTCAGATTTTAGAATTTAATGAATTATGATCCTAAACACTTTAAATGTGTTAAATCAAGTACTCCGCTAAAATAATAATGGAATTAAAAAATAATCAAATTTAAATTATTTTTACAAAAACTGTATAATTAAAGTTTAAAGAGCTTTCATTTTTCCTATTTTTTTAATTATTTTCACTATAACTTGTTGAGAAACTGGAATTTATCTATTATTTTTTTCAAATATAATACATTTAAAAATCATAAATTTTCAAATAAAAAATCTACTTGAAATTTAAACTAATTATTTAATTGTGCTAGATTTCTAGAATTCTCTAGATAGATTTAATAAACCTTCTTAAGTGATTTAGTCATTCCTCTAATTTGCATATTAATTTTCATTATTTATATCAAGATGAAACTTTGATAAATTAGGAATGCTAATATCTAAATTCGATTAAATTCAGTCACATCTAAATGTTTAATAGATAATATTAATAAAATTTATATTCAAAAACTACAAATTTGTCTAAGGGAGTAAAATTAATAAAAATATCCTTTGTAATTTCACTACATTTTAATCAAATAAAATTTTATAATTATAATAAAATAAACTTAATTTAGAGAAAATTTTCTATTCTCATTCTATTTCTCTTATTTTTATTTAAAAGATTTCTAATTCACAATATATAAAAATAGAACAGATTTAACATCCCTGAGTTAAATTATTATTAAGTAAATTAATATCATTTTCATTTTAGTTACTCTTATATTTAAAGCTGAATTAAGTGTAATAATATACAATTCAAAATTGAGGTGTTAAAATGTTTATAAAATATTTTAACATCAACAAACATTCAAATGTATTTTTTCAAAAATATAATATTAATCCATATATTTAAATTAATAATTTATTTCTTATTTAATTATTTATCTTTCATAAGTTAATTCATGATTCTCTATCAAATTTAAATTTTAAAAAACATTAAATTATATAAATAATATTTGTTAATTTTTACTTTAACTCTTTCACAACTAATCTCCTTATTCTCATTATTTAAGATTATATAACCTATAAATTATCTAATCTTTTATTTGAAAATTTTTTAAAAAAATAATAAAATGGATACTATAAATTAATAATGAATAGGCAAAGAAAATAAAAATATTTTAGAATTTTACTATAAAATAAGAGTTAATGTAGTAAGTTATGAGCAATTTCTTAAAGCAAACCCTAAGCCAAAAGCACCTTGATCTCCTATGCTACCGCTCCTATTATATTTAAAGAGTTTAATAAAAAAATAACATAGTAGAGAAAATAAATTTGTATTGAAAAGATAGAATTTTACTTTAAATTAAGAGTTAATATAGTAAGTTATGAGCAATTTCCTAAAGTTTACCCTAAACTACAAGCACCTTGATCTCCAATGCTATTTTATCTATTATATTTACAGAGTTAAGTAAAAAAATAACATATATTATAAAATTTGACTATAAATCAAGAGTTAATGTAGTAAGTTATGGGCAATTTCTTAAAGTAGACCCTAAACCATAAGCACCTTGATCTCCGATACTATTACTCCTATTTTAAAAAGTTAAGTAAAAAAATGACATATAGGAGAGAGAATAAATTTGTTTTGAAAAGTAGAAGAAAATATATTTAATATACCCTAAGTAAAGATTTGATGTAATAAGCTATTAGCAATTTCCTAAAGCAGACCCTAAACCGCAAGCTCCTTGATCTCCAATGTTATTGCTCCTATTATATTTAAAGAGTTAAGTAAAAAATAAATAATAGGTGAGAGATAAATTTGTTGAAAAGTGGAGGAAAATATTAATAATATTGTATTTTACTATAGATTAAGATCTAACATAGTAAGTTATGAGCAACTTCCTAAAGAAGATCCTAAATCACAGGCACCTTGATCTCCAATTCTATTGCTCCTATTATATTTAAAGAGTTAAGTAAAAAAATAACATAGTAAAGAGAATAAATTTGTGTTGAAAAGTGGAAGAAAATAATATAGAATTTTACTATAAATTAAGATCTAATGTTGTAAGTTTTGAAAAATTTCCTAAAGCAGACCCTAAATCACTAGCACCTTGATATCCGATGTTATTGTACCTATTAAATTTAAAGATTTAAGTAAAAAAATAACATGGTAAAGAGAATAAATTTGTGTTGAAAAGTGGAAGAATAAAAATAATTAAAAATTTTACCATAAATAAAGAGCTAATGTAGTTAGTTATGAGCAATTTACTAAAGCAGACCCTAAACCACAAGCACCTTGATCACCAATGCTATTGTTCCTATCATATTTAAAAAGTTAAGTAAAAAATAACATAGTAATGAGAATAAATTTGTGTTGAAAAGTGGAAGAAAATTTAAATAAAATTGTTACCCTAAGTAAAGATTTAATATAGTAAGTTATGAGCAATTTCCTAAAGCAGACCCTAAACCACATGCACCTTGATCTCCTATGCTATTGCTCCTTTTATATTTAAAATAAAGTAAAAAAATAACATAGTAAAAAGAATAAATTTGTGTTGAAATGTGGAAGAAAATTTAAATAATAACTTCGTCTACCAATTAGAACCCCCCCCCCCCCCCCCCCCCCCCCCCCCCCCCCCCCCCCCCCCCCCCCCCCCCCCCCCCCCCCCCCCCCCCCCCCCCCCACCCCCCCCCCCCCCCCACTCCCTCTCTCCCCTCCTTTTTTGACTCACTTAATTTTGAGAGGGGGGGCTCTAATTGGCATATTACAGTATTAAATTTTACCCTAAGTAGAGATCTAATCTAGTAAATTATGAGCAATTTCCTAAAGCAGACCCTAAACCACAAGCACCTTGATCTACAATGCTATTGTTCCTATTATTTTTATAGAGTTAAGTAAAACAATAACATAGTAAAAAGAAGAATTTTACTATAAATTAAGAATTAATGTAGTAAGTTATGAGCAATTTCCTAAAGCAGACCCTAAACCACAAGCACCTTGGACTCTAATTCTATTGTATCTATTATATTTTAGTGTTAAATAAAAAAATAACATATTGGAGAGAGAATAAATTTGTGTTGAAAAGTGGAAGAAAAAAATTTAGAATTCTACTACAAAATAAGATCTAATGTAGTAAGGTATGAGCAATTTCCTAAAGCAGAACCTAAACCACAGGCACCTTGATCTCCTATGCTATTGTATCTATTATATTTAAAGAGTTAAGTAAAGAAATAACATAGTAAAAATAATAAATTTGTGTTGAAAAGTGGAAGAAAATAATAATATAGATTTTTACTATAAATTAAGAGTTAATGTAGTAAGTTATGAGCAGTTTCCTAAAGCAGACCCTAAACTACAAGCACCATGATCTCCAATGCTATTACTCCTATTATATTTAAATTATTAAGTAAAAAATAAGATAGGAAAGAGAATAAATTTGTGTTGAAAAGTGGAAAAAAATAATAATAATATAGAATTTACTATAAATAAACAGTTAATGTAGTAAGTTATTAGCAATTTCCTAAAGCAGACCCTAAACCACAAGCACCTTGATCTCCAATACTATTGTCCCTATAATATTTAAAGAGTTAAGTAAAAAAATAACATAGTAAAAATAATAAATTTGTGTTGAAAAGTGGAAGAAAATAATAATAATATTAAATTTTACCCTAAGTAAAGATCTAATGTAGTAAGTTATGAGCAATTTCCTAAAGCTGACCCTAAACATGCACCTTGGACTCCAATGCTATTGTACCTATTATATTTAAAGAGTTAATAAAAAAAATAACAAAGTAAAAAGAATAAATTTGTGTTGAAAAGTGGAAGAAAATAAAAATAATTTTACTATAAGTTAAGAGCTAATGTAGTAAGTTATGAGCAATTTCCTAAAGCAGAACCTAAACAACAGGCACCTTAATCTCCAATGCTATTGTATCTATTATATTTAAAGAATTAAATAAAAAAATAACGTGGTAAAGAGAATAAATTTGTGTTGAAAAGTGTAAGAAAATAAAAAGAATTTTACTATAAATTAAGATCTAATGTAGTAAGTTATGAGCAATTTCCTAAAGCAGACCCTAAACCACATGCACCTTGATCTGCAATGCTATTACTCCTATTTAAGTAAAAAATAACATAGTAAAGAGAATAAATTTGTGTTGAAAAGTGAAAGAAAAAAAAATAATATAGAATTTTACTATAAATTAAGATCTAATATAGTAAGCTATGAGCAATTTCCTAAAGTAGAACCTAAACCACAAGCACCCTGATCTCCAATACTATTACTCCTATTATATTTATAGATTTAAGTGAAAAATAACATAGTAAAGAGAATAAATTTGTGTTGAAAAGTGGAAGAAAATAAAAAGAATTTTACTATAAATTAAGAGTTAATGTTGTAAGTTATGAGCAATTTCCTAAAGCAGACCCTAAACCATAGGCGCCTTGATCTCCAATGGTATTGTACCTATTATATTTATAGAGTTAAGTAAAAAAATAACATAATAAAGATAATAAATTTGTGTTGAAAAGTGGAAGAAAATAAAAAGAATTTTACTATAAATTAAGATCTAATGTAGTAAGTTATGAGCAATTTCCTAAAGCAGACCCTAAATCAATAACACCTTGATAGCCAATACTATTGCTCCTATTATAATTAAAGAATTAAGCAAAAAAATAACATTGTATAGAGAATAAATTTGTGTTGAAAAGTGGAAGAAAATATAAATAATATAGAATTTTACTATAAATAAAGAGTTAATGTAGTAAGTTATGAAATATTTCCTAAAGCAGACCCTAAACCACAAGCACCTTGATCTCCAATGTTATTGTCCCTATATTATTTAAAGATTTAAGTAAAAAGATAACATAGGAAAGAGAATAAATTTATGTATAAAAGTGGAAGAAAATAATAATAATATAGATTTTTACTATAAATTAAGAGCTAATGTGGTAAGTTATAAGGAATTTCCTAAAGAAGCCCCTAAACCACAGGCGCCTTGATCTCCAATGCTATTGCTCCTATAATATTTAAAGAGTTAAATAAAAAAATAACATAGTAAAAAGAATAAATATCAGTTGAAAAGTTAAAGGGAATAAAAATAATACTATAAATAAAGAGTTAATGTAGTAAGTTATTAGCAATTTCCTAAAGCAGACCCTAAACCACAAGCACCTTGATCTCCAATACTACTGTTCCTATTATATTTAAAGACATTTTCTAAGACAATAAAAATATAACAAATATTTACCTTAATTAAAGTGACAATTTATTTGCTAAAATATTTTGTTGAATAAGCTTTTAATTTATAAAAAATATAATTTTTTAATATTATTTTAATCATAGGCCATTTACACTTTTAAATTAGTCTTTTATCATTTTTTATTGTAGAATATTTTTCTATCCTTTTGTATTCCTAACAAATTTAAATAAAAACTTTCAATATTTGATAAAAATTAATAAAAGAAAATGTGTTGTCTTTATAAATTAGAGTTCAAAATTGAAACTCTCTAACCTATACAATATAATGAATTTATTATATAATACATAGTTGTTAAATTTTGAAATTTGAGAATGGAAAAATAAAATTAATTTTTTGAATGTTTTTTGCTAGAAATATACAATTCAAAATTATGATGTTAAAATTGTTTATATAATATTTTAATCAATATATATTCAAATGTATTTTACAATAATATAATATTAATCCATTTATTTTGAATAATTATTTATTTCTTATTAATAATCTTTCTTTCATTAGTTAATTCATCATTCACTATCTAATTTAAATTTTAAAGAACATTAAAATTTATAAATAATTTTTGTTAATTTACCTTAACTTCTTCACCACTAATCTCTTTATTCTCATTATTTAAGATTATATAACCTATAAATTTTCTAATCTTTTTTTTATTTGAAATATTTAAAAATTTATATAATAAAAAATAATAAAATGGATACTTTAAATAAATAATGAATAGACAAATAAAATAAAATAATAAATAATTTTACCTTAATTAAATTGTTAATATAGTAAGTTATGAGCAATTTCCTAAAGCAGACCCTAAACCACAAGCACCTTCATCTCCAATGCTATTATTGCTTTTATATTTAAAGAGTTAAGTAAAAAAACAAAATAGGATAGAGAATAAATTTGTGTTGAAAAGTGGAAGATAATAAAATAATATAAAATTTTACCTTAATTAAAGAGTTAATGTAGTAAGTTATGAGCAATTTCCTAAACCAGACCCTAAACCATAAGCACCTTGATCTCCAAT